>PVHX01008498.1:0-83080 GCA_004024805.1 Geosciurus inauris | reverse complement strand
AAAAAAAAAAAAAAAAAAACTCCCCAAAGTCATTTCTCTTACACTAATGATTTAGTTCAGGTGCTATTATTAGTGATGTAGTTGAACATCTAAATCAATCTGCCTTGGGAAAGAAAGATTTTATTCTTCTTAAAGTTATTTGTTATCTATTAGATGGATTTCCTTTTTTATCTTCTCCCTCTTAATTTCCTGATGTGGTTATTTATAGAATAAAGATAATTCATCAGCTTTTGGTATGTAGCCCTGAAATGTAGTGCCCTAAAATGACAGCTATTTATTCAGATCACTTTTCCATGGGTTGCCAATCTGGCATAGGCTCTGGTGGATCATTTTTCTACTCTCAGACACCTCCTTCTGGCTTCTGCATTTCTCTGTGGCATGGGCATATGGTTCTGCAGATCACATTGGGCTCTCAAGTCTGAGGCTTTAGCTAGGAGGGCAAGCTGGTTGGCTTGTATCTGGTCCATGTAGTCTCTTCTTCTCCAAAAGGCTAGGCCAGCTTATTCTTGTGGGATACTGGCAGAGTTCTAGAAAGGGAATTGCCACACTGATATCTCTGCCATATATTATATGCCAAATTAAATCATTCATCAGGTGAGGAAATAGACATCACCTATTGATGATAAGCCCTTCAGATTTACATTGCAAATAGCCTGAATCCACAAAGGGGAATAATTTATGGCTAGTTTTACAATCAAATGCACAAAAAATGTTTTTTTTTTCCCCCTCAAATCAATAGAAGATTCTCTCTTTGATAGTGAGTGTTTCCTGGAGCAGAACCAATCAATGGCTTTCTCATCTTTTGGAAATATTGAGACAATATGACACCCCAGCCAGGAAATTGTGTTAATTGTGTATACCAACACTAGAGCACTTACACTTCTTTGAGGTAGTGTGCTTCTCATACCTTGGATTTAGGTGTCCTCAATTGATGTTCTGAAAGGAAAAAGTACCTTTGAGGTCATAGGGAGGTAAATTCACCTCCTGACCTACTGCTCAGGCAGGATCCTCTGAGCAACAGTTGTTAAAACCAGTTTCTTTCAGAGTCACTGAGGAATCAGGTGGGATGGGCACAATTATGACGAGAGGGACATCTATTTGAGGTGTATTGGGTTAGCCAGCTTTCTGTCACTATAACAAACACCAGAGACAATCAACTTAGAAAAGAGAAAAAGGTTATTTTGGTTCAGAGTTTGAGAGGTTCCAGTCCATGATCAGGTGGACCCATTGCTTTTAGGCCTCTGGTGAAGGTGCCAGATGGCAATGATTGGAGCATCCTACAGAGCAAAACCTGTCACTTTATGACTGAGAAACAACAGAGAAGCAGGAAGATGTCTACCCCACCGATGACACCCATAATGGCCTGAAGAACCTCCACTAGGCCCCACCTCTTAAAGTTTCCATCATCTTCTAATTGTGCCAGGCCAGGAACCAAACCTGGGCCTTTGGGGGGTGTTAAAGATCCAAACTGTAGTAGGTGTTACTAATCTCTTGCTTTGTTGTACTTTATTTATGTTTTTTTCCTCTCCTTGTGTGATTTTTCAGTGACTGGTCGTCTTTTTAATTTTTTATTTTTTGTATCCAGTGCTGGGAACATGGAAATAACTCAAAATCTGCAAGAACACGGGGCAAGTAGATAATAAACCTCAGGATTCTCCACTGTTGAAAAATGATCATGGGGAATTTTCCATAGCAGAGAGATGGAAATCATTCCAGACCTCTTCTTCTAGCCTGGGTCTACAACATGCATTTTTCTGGGATGAGAAACACATGTGTTTGGCTGAGGGCAAGTTCAGTAGGTTTTGTCAATGAGGCATGGGAAGGGATCAGTCCTTACTCTGAGCTCATCTTTTTTTTAAGCTGAGTGTGCTGTGGGAAGATGCAGGCATCAGCGTATTTTTATCTGTCGGAGCCAACAGGGCATGTGGTGAACGGGAAGGAAGGCTGTTATCTGGTGGACGTATATTGGGCTGGGGAGCTACTGAGGTTGAAAAGTTCAGTTTATTGCCATCTCTTCACTTTGTGCTATGTTGAGTTAGTTCATAATTGTTCTTTTGTAAGTGTACCCTACTTAAGATCAGAGACTCTGAAATCCACCTCCCTGGGTTTGAAACCTGGACTTAGCACTATGTGTCTCTAAGGACCAAATTTAAGCAGCCTGTATTCCAGGTTGCTGTTCTGCACAATGGAAATAACAAATATACTTCATAGAATTCTTGTGAGGGTTAAATGAGTAACACATTCAAAACACTCAACAGAGTATACAGTGTAAAATGTTCCATGGGTGCTGGCTGATTTTAGTAAATTTGAATATACAGTGTGTGAATTTGAACTATGACAGGTAGTTGGATATTTCTAATTCATTTAAAAAATGTTCTACATCTTTTTTTTCTTTTTTTTTTTTTGGTAAAAGGAATTGATTTCAAGGGCTATGCTGTAACCACTGAGCTACATATCTGGCACTTTTTTATTTTTTAGAGACAGAATCTCACTATGTTGCTTAGGGCAATTTGTTAAGTTGCTGAGACTGATCTCAAACTTGGAATCCTCCTGCCTCAGCCTCCTGAGCCTCTGGGTTTACAGGCATGAGCTGCTGCACCTGGCTGTACATGTTTTTATACCCATTTTGATTAAAAAATCGAGACCTCAAAGAAATGCCAGTATCTCCAGTTGTAGAAATAATCACAAGTTATGGATATGCTCTGTGAGTCAAGACTACCTACAAGTTAGTGTGTCTACTTAGATTCCCAGGACCTCTGATCATAGATCATAGAGCCTGAACTAAGACAACACTTGGTTCATGTGACCTGTGTCTCAAGTTGCCTCTGACCCACTGAACCTTAGAAATGGAAGGCTGAGTGGAAGGACATAGTTTGTACTCAAACGAAGCCTTTAGACAAGGTGGTCCAGATGGTTCTGGAGTATGAGATTGAATATCAGCCTTTGTGAAAACAAGTCCCATGTTTGACTTCCTTTGTGCCTCTGGCTGCTTTCAGCCAGATAGCTTATATTAAGAGAATGGCATTAGGATCTCAATCAAGATGGCCTGAGTCAATCAATTAGAGGACACTGATTTGGTCCCTCTACTGATCAATGTCAGTGTTCCACCCAGGTTCCTGGGATCCTTATGCACCATCCAATCCATGTATTTTTGAATGCCAGTAATGTGCTCTGACACTGTTGTATTAACTCCAGCTAGACATGCCTATTTAAATTAATGTTATTTTAGTTGTTGTGAGGACAAAGAGAAAATCTATTGACTCTGGGAAAGAATGGCAAGTATTTATATTTCATAGAGGATCAGAATGTCTAAAGTAGCTACACTTGGATGTTTACAAAATATATAATAAACTATTTAAAAATGGATGTAAAATAGGGGAAGCACTTGGAAGTGTATCTTTGAAGTAAATCAGTTTCATTCAAAATGTCAGTGGAAACGTTGGGGTAGGAAATAATGTCATTTGCAGAATTATTTTAAATCATATCCTAATTTTTAGATTTGAAGTTCTAAATGGAAAACAAGAAAATCATTGCTTTGAACTTCTTAGGAGAAGAAAATTTACAAAATTGGGAAATAGGCTGAGAAACAGGCTAGGTTTATAAAATTAGGTTTCTGGTTATATTAAACAGGTACATTTGTGACACTTAGTCTGTGGCTTTATATATATAAAAAAAAAAGAAAAGGAAAAATGATGGGTGGGGGCGGGGGGCTTGATTCAGTTAGGTTGAGCCATATGAAATTGCCATAATTATAGATAAAAAGTGGTCAAACATGGGCGATTTTATATTGCCTGGCAATGCAGTCATTCTGAAAGAGCAACAGTGTTACTTTTGGGAAATTGTCCATCTACTGATAACAGTTTAGAGTCTGACGTTGAAGTGTGAACATAAATTAACTTCTCAATTGTTAACAGCTATGATTTTACTCTAAAATAGCAGTATTTGGTGCAACATTTTATGAATAACATTAGAGACTCTGTTACTTTGAACAATCTGTATAGTTTTCTCATGTTTAGTTACACACATTTAAGTGAGTACACATAAGACTGCTTAAAGGTCAGCTTCAAATTAGCGGTTGAGGTAATAAACTTGAAATTAATTTTTCATATATTTCTCATTTTATTTGCCTGTGAGTTATGCTGGTTTTTGTTTGTTTTGTAAGAAAGAAACTGATGTAGCTTGTTTCTTTTGCAGTATAGTGTGGCAGTTATAAGTACAGACTTTGTTATTATGTGTTTGAGTTTGAATCTCAGCTCTATTGCTCCTCCAGCTGTGTGACTTTAGACAAGTGAGTTAACCTCTCTGTACCTTGGTTTTCACATGTATAAAAGTGGATAGTGACAGTACTTCTTTGAAAGGTTTTGGTAGGGATTACCAAATGAATGTAATATACTTGGATCTGTACTTATCCCATTGAAAGCAAAAAAGTACTTATTGTTTTTCATTATAGTACCCTTTATGAAGCATGTACATGAGCCATCTGGAGAATGACTCCTTGTCTTTGAAAGTGAGAAAATGTACCACTTCGCTTGTAGTACCAGAAGTTCACCTGTGGGAGTGTCCTTTTGTCAACATAAAGTCCACTCCAGCCAGGTGACCCTTCAAGGTGGGGCCTTCTTAATCAGTTCATACTTTGTGAGGATTGGTTGGTGGCAGTAAACTACCCTGAGTGTTTACATGGCTGGGAACCAGCCCATATGCTGCTGCCTTTTATGTGTCCTAGTTCCATTTCTTTTCAGGTGTGTTCTTTCCCAAGAAGCAGCTGTTTGGTATAGCTATTCTAAGCTCCTGTAAGTGATGGTTGCATCTGTGGATAGCAATGTGCGTTCTGTGATCTATTTAGTTTTTTCAGCACGATTTTCTTGAGCGCCTATTAAGTGTCAGGCACTCTTTTATGTCAAACATATCACAGATAATATACAACCACCTAACTGCACAGCAAATCAGATGGGCTGCTGTGGAGAGTGAGAAGAGAATGGGAAGAGCTGAGGGAGGGAGTCAGAGTGGCTATTTAATGTAGGTGCTCAAGGAAGGCCTTTCTGATAAGCTGACCTTTGAGCAGGGATTTAAAGGTGCTGCGGATCGGGCATTGTGGTTATTTGGAGGAAGAATATTCTAGGCAAAAGAATTAGTAAGCATGAAGCCATATGTCTTCTGGAATGTTTAGATGCACAGCACAGAGGCCAGGTGGCTGGAGCTGAGTCAAAGGAGGTGGAGAGCCATAACATGTGATAACATCAGAGCCCTATGGAAGGAGGGGCCAATTCTGTCAGGGTGTTTTCAACCAGTGTAGTAGTGTGATTTTTCTCTGAATGAAATTTGAAGCCATTATAAGATTTTGAACAAATTTGTGATGTGCATGGACTTGTATTTAAAAAAAAAAAGGATCACTGATCTGGACAAGATAGCATAGATTTTTTTCTCTCTCTTCTTTTGTGCTAAGAACAATGAAAAATCTTAAAAATAATGTAAGTGGCATCTGTGTAGAACTCTGAAAGGTGCCAAGAGGAAAGCCAAATGGATTGTGACCTCAAGACTCAAGGAGCAGCACAGTGGCATTTTATGTGTCCCCAGCAAACAGAAGAGAAGACCTACACTCACCATTTCACAACCCTGACCCCACAACAGAAAGTGGTCCAGGAGAGTTCCCTCCTTTTGTGAATCTAAGGAGAATCCATCTAGTGTCACCAGGGGAGCCCAGCACCACTGGCAATGGGGTCATCGAAGAGTGTAGCTGGCAGTAAGTGGCCAGGGTCAATACTCCACAAGAGGCACACTATGGGTGGGCAGAAGGGAGCCCACCACAATAAGCAGCCCAGCCAAGGAGGTCTCTAGTCTCCATAGGCCTAAGGGTCCTATCTCCTGCCCAGAGACACTGGGACTGTAACACCAGTTAGAGGATTTCACTGCAACCAGCACTTGGCCCAGGAAGCCTATTTGTCCCCACGTGGAGGCCCCAGACTCCCCTCCATCATCAGAGACACAGGAGAGTCAGACTGAAGACACTCCTCTGCCTCTCAGGCACAGGGACCTGTAGGTATCCCAGTGACATCATCTGAACTAAACAGACCAAAATGACACAGCAAAGGCTCTGGAAACTGAACTATCATTGGAATGACAGCCCACAAAAGTACACCAATGAACATCACAAATTTAAACCAGGGTGATGATCTGCTAAAATAAAAGATTGAAATAGGCTTTTGAGTCTACTAATATAATAGATGCAATGTCCAGGATACCAGGGACGGTGGCCCATCAGACCAAGCACCAGGAAAACCACAACTGGAGTGAGAAGAAGCAGCTGGAGCCAACTTCAAGACCAAGCAAATGTTAGAACTTTCTGAAAAGGGTTTTAAAGCAGCCACCATAAAAATGCTTTACTAATTAATTATAACATATTTTAAACAAATACAGTAGTAAAAAAAAAAGACCTCAACAAATAAATAGAAGTACTAAAAAGGAACAATAGGGTCAAAATAAAAGAGCTCACTGGATGGGGTCAATAGCAGAGAAAAGTTGACAGAAGATGCTGGTAGTGATTTGATCACAGATTAATAGAATTTATTCCATCTGAATGATAGAAATGAAATCCATTTTAAAAATGAACAGATGCCAAGGGTCCAAGAAACAATAACAGATTATCTAAGATTTGTGTCATTAGCATTTTAAAAGAGCCCCAAGAAAATTAGACTAAAGAATGCTCAAACAAATCATGGTTAATAACTTCCCAAATGTGGTATAAGACAAACCTACAGATTTAAGAATCCGAGCAAACCTCGAACAGGATTTAATCTAAGAAAAAAATCTCCACCAAGATGTACCAGGTTTAAACTCTTAAGACCTAACACAAAGACAAAAGTAATCTTGAAAGCACTCTCAAAAAAGTGTTGTATTAATTATAAGGAAACACTGATTCAAATAACAGTGGCTTCTCATAAGAAAACATGGAGGCCAAAAGGTAATGGGGAATTTCCCATTGCTGAAAGAAAAGAACTGGAAGAAAGGAAAATATTGGAAGGAGAAGTAATGTGAGTAGGCAATCCTTTGCCTTGTCAATTTTGCAAATCATATTTGACAGCTGAAACTAAATGATATCACCATCTGATATTCAATTCTATTTAATATGGGGGAAAGAGTAAAGGGACTTAAATATAAGTAAAATCATTTCCACACTTTAGTGAACTGATAAAATTTTGATACATATATGCTGTGGTAAGTCACATATGTATTATAAGAGCTAGAGCAGCTGCTAGAAAAATTATATAAAGACTAATACTTAAAAAGTAAAGAAATTGAGGTAAAATCCTTTAAAAAATGTTCAAAAAATCCTCAAAGAGCTAAGAAAACTGACAAAAAACATAAGCAGAAAATCCAGCAAAGATGATATACAGATAGCACATAAGCCAACATCATTAGGCTGAAACTCCTGTGAGGTACCACTTCATACCTATCAAAAGTGTTAAACAGTTAAACCAGTAACATTATCAATTACTGCATGGATATGAAGAAAATAAAACACTGGAACATTGCTAATGGGAAAGTGAAGTGGTATGGAACTCTGGACAAAAGTTCGGCAGTTTCTTGGTTATTATATGGCACAATAATTCTATTCTTAAACATATATTCCAGAAAAAGATTTAAAAGGATATTCACACAAAAAATCTGTACACAAATGGTCACAGCAGCTTTATATACAATAGCCCCAAACTGAGAATAGCCCAGACGTCCTTCACAGAGTGGAGTTTAAATAAAGGTGGCGTGTAATAATGAAATATTAGTTGGCAATTAAAAGGTTAATATCCACAACCTGGATGACTCTCTGGTATGTTGAGTTGAAAAAGCCAGTCCTTAAAGGTTGAATTCTATATGATTCCATTAACATATGAATTTTGAAATGACAGAACTTTAGAAATGGGAGGATATTTGCAGTTGCGAGGCATTAGGCACAGGTGCAGGCCAGGAGGAATGGTGAGGTGGTTATAAAAGGGTGAAGTGAGGGATAGTGGTGATTCTGTTCCAGGCCTGACTACTCTGGGGAATACAAGAGACTCCCAGTGAGAAATACAGAAATACTTTTTGAAATTTGATGTACTTCTCATTAAAAATATAATTATTCATTTCCTTTTTATTTCACATGAGTATTTGAGATGGCTCACAAAAAATGTATGACATAGGATACAAACAAACGAGGCTAAAATTCTCTGGTGAAATGGGACTGATGGAATCATGGTCTGTGTATACCTTGACACCCTAAAAACTCATGCTGTGGGTGACTTATTGGTACCATTGAAAAAAGTTTGTAATGCAATAAAAAAACAAACTTGAATTTTGCACATATATCAGTGATGGAAAGGTGTGTGTGTAAGTATGTTTGTGCATGTGCACAAAATAAAGAAAAATGTGAAAAAAATATGCCAGAATGTTAATAGTGCTTTTCTCTGGGTAATGATAGGAACATGGGTAGAATTTGTTATCCTTTTTATACACTTGTGTGTATTCAAATTTGTTCTGATGACTTTTTGTTATTTTTAAAATTGGAAAATAATATTATACATACATACATACAGATAGTTAAAGATATTGTAATAGAAGTTAAAGCAAAGGAAAATTTTAGAATATGCCTATTTTTTTTTCTAAATCACAAATATCAAAAAGATTTACAGTTGGACTCTGAGTTTCCTAGTACATGCAAAGATTTCTCAGTGGTGATTACAACAACCAGAATAGCTTTTGTAGAGTAATGGCCACTATAGCTGCTACTACCTATCACCAATGCTGAGACCTAGTAACTTTCTCTAATGTGTCACCATCAAGGAGACAATGCCATGTCTTCTTTCAGTGACCTCTCTATGAGACACAGAAGCAACAGCAATCACAGCGTGTAGCCCCATATAATTCTGGAAACTTAGATAAAAGGCTGTTCATCACCAGCAAATAAAACTATGTGAGTGAGCCACATGTGCAGTGGTGCTCTGGTGTCTGGTATGGAAGGTTGATGACCACAATATTTCCGTTTCCTGTCACACAACCGTTGGTTACTTGATTTTATAGATCCTCCCATCAAGAGGTGGAGACTGATTCCTCAACTCTTGAGTTTGGGCAGGTTGTGACTGACTGTCCAGGAGACTGTGGTAGAAGTGATGGTGGGTCATATTTGAGCCTGGACTTCAAGCAGCCTCATGTGCTTCTGTTTCATTCTGAGAACCCCATCTCTGTCCAGAGAACAGCTCAGGCTTGCTTGAGGGAAGAAGAAAGAACATGTGGAGCAGCGTCATCCCGCTCCATCCAGCTCCCAGCTCCCACTCACTCAAGTTGCAAGCTGATTATAGTGTGTGAGAGCGCCAAGCTGAGTTCATCTCAGTCTGGCCCAGATCAACAGAGGCTTTAATCTGGTCCATATGTTCATGAGCAAAGATAAACCTTTATTCCATACCACTGAGGTTTTCTGTTGTTTGTTACACAGCATTATTATGGTCATAAACAACTGTTATATCCTGCTTCATCTATTGGAGAGAAAATGATTGACCATGTAGCCTTCTAGGTTTCATTTAACTTGTTTGCATGACTTTCATTTTAATGTCCCAGCATGGCACATGTAAAATGAAAAAAAAAAAATTTGTCTAACTCACAAAATTGTTAGAGTGAAAGGAACTATTTATAAATGTATTTATTACCTATGAAGTACAATGCAAATTTAGGTTCATGTAAACTCTCCACTGTACAAAAATATACCTTGTTTCAGTTTTCTCCAATGCATTTGATCTGTCAGCTACTAAATAAAACAAAGGAATAAACAAACATAAATATTATTTCAGTGCCACATTAGTGCTACTAATCCAGACATGGTTTGATATTCTCTGATATGTTTACAGTGAATTTAAAATTAGCTAAAGAAGAACACTTGTTTAGTTTTGGTAAAATGGATAAAAGCATGGGTCTTAAAGTAGAACAAATCTTGACTTACTTGAGCACACTTTTTAGTTTAAGAATGTCAAGTATAAATTGTCTTTAGGAATATCAGCGTGTAAACCATATATAACCTGTAAGTGGAGTTTGCCTGCTCTTATTGGGTAAGGGTGTAAGCAGAGAGATCACTAATGGAAATTGTCTCTTTTTAAATGTATCTGTACCTTTATGATTCACAGACTGCAGGGACTTGTATGATTCTGAAATGTAGAAAAGAATTTCTCAAATTAAATAATTGAAACTAAGAATTATTTGCCATGATAGAGAAAAAATTGTTGATATTTATAGATATTTGTATCTTATTATTAGAATCATCAAAATTATGACTTTTTATCCTTATCTTTTCATAGAGGGAAACCGGTTCTCTTGGTTTGGCTATAAATTGCATTCTTTGCTTGAAAAATTTATGAATATTCCTAGTTTTCAAACAATGGCTTTTTTGAACCTAATGATATGTAATTATTATAAAGTTTGAAGCAATAATTTATATGTGAATAAAATAAAATAAAATATACTACAGATATCTTTATCCAGAATTATAAACTTTACTTTAAAGAATATAATTTCAGATATCAATCAGTGCATAGATACATATAGGAAGATAATGTAGAAACAGAAATATGTTTATAAAAACTGGAACCTATGATATGGAGTCATTGAATTAACATTATTAGATTTAACATCACTTGAATTAAGCATAGAAATGAAGCTTAATTCAATCTCAATGGCTAGACTCCAGATAGCAGTTTCACTGTAAGATTTTCTTTTTAAAGGATTCCTTTAAAATTTAAGATTAATTGATCATGAAGAACTTGAAGTTTAACTCACTGTTTATGTACCTAAAATTTTGCCCATATTTGTATCTAATTCTTGCTGTGAAAACAAAGAAAGTAGATTATGTAGGCTTCCTTTTTGACTTCACCATCTCATCCCCTCAATTACTCATTATAGTACATTTTATAGTTTTACGCTTTCTACCATTCCATGATGCTCTGTGATAATACTTCTTGAAATAGTTTATAATTATTTTTGTCAGAAATATAGCAATCAATTAAAACACAAACTGCCCAAACTCCTTAGTTATAAAAAGGAAAACCCAAACTCATTCATAATAGTAAAAATGAAAATTGTAACTAAGTTTCTACTTCTTCCCTATCAGATGGTCAGTGACCTAAATTCTTTAAAAAATATTTTCTTAATTGTCTATGGACCTTTATTTTATTTATTCATATGTGGTGCTGAGAGTCAAAACCAGTGCCTCACACATTCGAGGCAAGTGCTCTGTCACTGAGCCACAACCTCAGCCCAGTGATCTAAAATTTTGACCACACCTTTTAATGGTAAGGCTAAAGAAGCAGGCCTTATCACACATTGCTGGTAAGAGTGCAATCCGCCTGCCATTATTGAGGGTAATTTAGTAATAACTACCAGGACGATAAATACATGTATCTTTCAACCCAGCAATTTCTCTTCTAGATGTTTATCATCCTTTTTATGTATATCTGCATGTGTACAAAATGACATATGTACAAGGTGAATCATCTCACTATTGCTTATAAAAGTCTAACTTAGAAGAAATGTAAAAGTTCATCAGTAGGGAATATGTTGAATAAATAATGGAATATTTATGCAATGAAATATTTTGCACCTAGGGGAGAACAGGGCCAAAGAAGGGGTAGGGAGAAAGCAGAGCTCTCTGTATTGATGTAGAAAGACCTCTAAGACATATTGATCAATAAAATGTTCATGTCCAGAAGTGAGTAGTACAGAGAATTAATGAGAATACATTTGTATTTGCATAAAGAAGGTCATATATTAAAATAACAGGTGCTTGCTTAGGATGGGAGAAGATAAGACAGAAAGGGTACTGGTGGATTGTTCACTCCATCCATTTAAATGGTTTTGACTCATTAATCATTGGTTTTTATTTATTGCAAAAATAAAATTAAAACATTAAAGAGATTCCATTCTCAACATTGCCCCTTTGTCTCAAACTCCCCATTCATGATTTTAATTTGATTCACTTTTTGATTAGCTGGATTTTGTAATGTTGTTAATGTTAAAGGATTCATGAATATTCTGTTTCCCAAATTTCTGCACGAATGAGAATAAGTATCATAATTTTGTGTGGGAATCACTTGAAAACCTCTGACATTTTTTGCTCTGATTTGATTATACCTCCAAATTTTGTTAGCAGCATGCTGGTGTCTTCTAGAATGGGATTGTAGCATTTTCACCAAAGTGGAGTTTTTTCATCTACTTTGCTTTGTTGTTGTTGTTGTTTTTGTGCTTATTGTTTCAACTGGAGGAGATGGTGACAAATGGCTTGTACTCTCTAATCCTACCCTGCAGGTTGGATTTCTTTTTAGTTTATCTTTTAACATCGTATTGTTTTAGGATTGTTAGCTTTAGCTCTGTATTTACTGTGTAAAATATATTCAGAGCTATATTTTAATTCTTGAGAGGTTTAACTCAAACTTTTCTCTATGAAATTATTTATGTAATCTCCATATATATGAATTATATATGAGATGACATATAATTTTTTCTTATATGAGTTACATATAAGAACAAGCTGAAATTCTGTGCTTGTTTTAATTGCATGAACCATGAAGTTGGTGTTAATTTTCTGAGCTCTTTACAATATTGGTTGTGTTTTGAATTATATGTGTGCTCTTTAATAGAAAAGCAGGTGATTTTTAAAATCTATATTGACTGTGATATAAGCCTTGTAGATAAGATGTTCTGTGTGTAGGATGTACAGAATGCTTTGCCAAACTTCTGTGAGTTCACCTCAATGATGCTATAACAATCTAATTGAAACAAAAAAGGGAAATATATTGTGCAGACTGTTCAATTTCTCTATATTCCTGATAATCTCGATCCTCTGAGAAGCAGAAACCAAGATGGGATTAAACATGGGAAGATTTTACTAGGAGAAACATGCATGTAAGTAAAGAAAGGGGGAGATCTGAAGATGTAGCTCCGTGGTAGCGTTCAGCTAGCAAGTGTGAAGCCATGGGTTCCATCCCAGCACTGAATATGAAACAAATAAACAAACAAACAAGGAAATAAGATGCTGGGAGAAGCTGAAGAGCCTCCAGACAGTGTAAGTTTGACCTCAATAAAGGAGAGAGGGAGGGAAGATTGGTTGGAAGTGTCCTAGTTGGGCATGTGCCTTGAGGAAGTTGAAGGAGAGTTCTCAAGCCAACATCAGCTGTGAGAGGAGTCCTGGCTCTCCCCAGAATGGGCCAGCCTGCCTTTATCTGATGGAGTCAGTCACTGGCTGGACATTGATGATGGTCATGGCCTTGGCATAAATGTGGTGATGGCTTTTGGAGTCAAGCAGGATAAGCCTTTGGTCAAGTAAGACTTCTATAGGGCTTCTTGACAGTTCAACTTCCAAAGGCTTACATTGAGCCTCTTCTTATTTTATATTTGCCTTTGAATGATCTTATCTACTCTTATGACATGGCCTCCACCTCTTCTCAGTCTGTAGTCCTGTTATCTTATCTGCCATGCCAAACCTAGGTTCCCATTGCCTTCCACCTATCCACTCTCAATCCTGCAGACTCTCCAAACTTGACACCCCATCACGAGCTCCTCCTTCACTCTTTACCCCTGTCTTCATCATCTTCCTTCTCCTTTCCGTAGTAACAGTCTCGGAGTTATCTGTACCCTTTTCTCCCCTCACCTCAAATATCCAGCCAATTCCTTGTCCTTTAGAATTCTGGGCTCTGGTTTCTCCCCTAATTTCTATTGTGAGAATTCTAATTTGGTTCACAGGTTTTCTTTTTCTTTCTTTCTTTCTTTTTTAATATTAAACACCTTTATATGCACTTTCAATGAACAGTATATATATATATATATATTTATATATTTTTTTTATCAACCATCTTTACTATACCCATTCCCCTTTCCTGCGCCCCGCCTCCCCCATGTCGCGTCCAGTGTTTCTCTATTTCTCTTATGTTTCCCATTCCCACCTCCCTTATTCATCAGCATCCACTAATCAGAGAGACCATTCGGCATTTGGTTTTTTGGGATTGGCCTACTTCACTTAGCATAATGCTTTCCGGTTCCATCCATTTGCCTGCAAATACCATAATTTTATTCTCTTTTATTGCTGAATAATATTCCATTGTGTATATGTACCACAGTTTCTTTATCCATTCATCTATTGAAGGACATCTGGGTTGCTTCCACAGTTTTGCAATTGTGAATTGTGCTGCTATAAACATTGAAGTGGCTGCTTTACTGTAGTGTGCTTTAGGGTATAGGCCAAGGAGTGGGATAGCTGGGTCAAATGGTGGTTCCAGGTTTTCTTTATAATTACATATTTTGAGTTGGAAACTGTGACTCTGCTGGGGTTTGCCTGATGTAGGCTTGGTTCACATGGACTTCATTTCAAGCTGAGTTAAGGCTGCTCTACTTCAGGCTCTGGGTGTGAATTAGACTCTGGTCTTCTCAACATGTGCTCATTGTGGGACCCAAGCTTATGAGCCATCAGCTGCTTAGAGAAGGCTCCTCTCATGGATGGTTGAAATTCAAGAAAGCAAGACCATTTGCACAATAGCACTTGATGTGTCTGCTTATGTCATGTTCACTGATGTTCCTTTGGATGAAGCAAGTAACATGGTTGAGCCCAACATCAAAGGCTCTAGTGAGAGGAACCGCAAAAGAAGTGGACACAGGGAGAGGTGACATACTGAAAACAAAAATGCAATCAATGATTGCTTTCTACAGAAAGAAAATAATCACAAAAAGTTTTGGACTCTTTTTGTATGTGTGTATATGCCTTTCCTACTGTATGTTTAATTTTAATTGGGGGAGAAGATGGATCTTCCCATTGAAATTAAACTGGAAACTAAAAGATGGGTAATTTGAATTTCTACAGGAAAGGGGATTTATGGAATTATTATATACTAATACACTGAGTGGTCACCAACTTGTAAACAAATTTCACAAGTTTTCAGAATCTTACTGGAAATTGCCCATTTTCATTCACATTGTAATCTCTGACCTGTTTGAAGAGTGAAGTGTGTTGCATGTAGTGGTCCATGCCTATAATCCTGGCTACTCAGGAGGTTGATGCAGGAACATGGCAAGTTCAAGGGCAGCCTTGGCAACTTAGTGAGAGCTTGTCTCAAAATAATAAAAAAGGATAGGGGGTATAGCACAGTGATAAAGCTCTTGCCCAGCATGCAAGAGACCGTGGGTTTAATCCCAGTTGTAGGGGACAGGGGAAGTGAATAAAGAGCAAAATCCTGTAATAGTTTTTCAATATCAAAATTAGTCACTCAGCTTTATTTGGATGTTATAAAGTGAGCAATTCAGCCAAAAATTAACACATGAGCATTGAGTGTATTAAGAAATGGAATCCCAGAATATAAATTTATAATTTTCAAAGTGTTGTATAGTCAACTGGTAGTTAGTATATGATTGGTGAGATTGTGATTTGATTGGTAATTTGTATATTTTGTGTGTTGTAAGAGAAGAATTCTGTGAAGCCAATGCTTTGTAAATCAAACGAGGAGTCAGGTGAATAGTTGTACTATTTGAAATTAAAGCTGCCTACCATTCCTCATCCTCACTGTCTTGTTTTCTCTCTTTGTATGTTTTTAAAAATATTCCATATATAAAAGATCATGCAATACTTTTATTTCTTTTTCTGCCTTATTTCACTTAACATAATATCTTCCAGTTATAGTACTTAGAATTTTTGCTAAACAAGTAGATTATAGTTCCTATTGCCATGAGTGGTTGGGAGGAGGAGGGAAATGAGTAGCTGTTCAACTATTTGTTTCACTGTAGTAACCATCTAACTCTATATGTATCATATAACATCATGCTGTGGGCCCTGAATGTATACAGTGTAAGTTATTTAAAAATAGCATTGCCTAAATGAGCATCATGCATATTTACAAATATTAGGAAGGATTTTACTTGAACATGTAAACACAACACATTTGCATTTAGATTTTCTATAGAAACAAAGATACTACACAAGGAAAATGGGGCTGCTTCCCTTTTGCAACCAAGATGTTGGCAGGCGCAGAAATGTCCAGTCACAAGAAACTCAATGAACATGTGGTCAAAAGTACTAGAATTTTCTATTAAATTGTAAAGGTTATCAAAGCTTTAACATATTTATGTCAAGATACATGGGAATGGTAATATCTTTAATTTTCAGTCACCCAAATTTTGTACAACTGTATTATTCACTGTGGAATTTATCCCAGAAATTTATCTAGTTCAACTTGGGAGAATCTAAGGACTGTCCACTTCCACCTCTTTGCTCTTTGTTATCTGCAGGATCCCTTGGAAATTCCAACACGTGGGGAATATTTTGCTAGGAAAAACTTTGCACAAGTGTGGAAGAGAAGAAAAAAGAGAAGTATAGTTTAAACAGAATATGCAGGATTCTCAAGGTTATGATGTGAGTCTAGGCAGCAACTTTTCAGCATGACTTGAATGGATAATGAACATGTGGATTCACTGGTTTTCTTTTCTTCATAGACTAATGTATGAAAAATATGAGAAATAGGGCTGGGGAGGTAGTTCACTGGTGAAGTGTTTACCTGTCGTGAATGAGGCCCTGGGTTCAACTCCCAGCATTGCATAATTAAATAAATAAATAAGTAAGTAAAATAAAATAAATGAAGAGAAAAAGACATATAGATTCCATAGCAACTACTAAAGTCAAAATTCTCGTGTACGTTTTAGTCTCTGAAAACCTAGATTGAAACGGCAGGTGACACCTGTCCTAAGTATGTTATTGAAGTATGTTCTTCTCCTATTTCTTTCATTGTATACAGTCCTAAGGCCTTTTTGTGAAACCTGGTTAATCATTATATAAACTACCTGAAATTCTCAGATAAGTAGATATCTTTTTTGTGCTATTCAAAGTACTTAGGTTAGTGTTATTTTTGATTGACTATGTGAAACTATTTGATTTTACACGTAAAAAAACCCTAATTATTCCTATATTTCACGAGTGTGATTTGGAAGTTTGAAATGCTTTCACCTTCCCCATCAGGGATAAATTATGTTTTGGAGTTAGTGAGCTTGACACCTGCATATAACCTTTGTGTTTATGAAGGCAGCAAAGTGAAGATTTCAGACAATTAACTTGGCAGTCGGGCCTCTAGGTCAGCTGGCTGCTGTGTTTACAGGCAAAGCAAGCCGCATGTTGAGATATCCAGACAACCTGATAAGTACATAATGGTCCAAATTGCTTTCTATCATCAGCACCCAAGTCACTTTCTGGTGTAAGTTGGGTATTTAAGGGCGAACATTAACTCTGGTGGGTCACCAGAAACCATTTAATAAGTAACTGGAGGCCTGGGGATGATCACCTATTCCTCTAAATGCCCTGGTTTTGTTACTGGTGCAGTTCATAGAAGGTCACTCTGTGGTTTCAAATATTTAATGTCCTTTCCTGAGTGAGTGAGCTGGGTCCAGTTGGGAAGCAGGCTGACTTGTTTTTTGTGGTCAGCTAGTATCTAGTAAGCTAATCAAGTTCATAATAATTATATTTTGGCAAGAAAATGCTGATCCACAGATTTATTAGAAGTTCAGAAAAGCTAGAATAAATCTGAGTTATGATAAAACAACTTCATTAGGCATGGGCATGTTTATATGCACAAGAGTTTTGAGCTGAATACCTTTTGTGAATTTTACAACTTCTAATTTTGATATAATTTCAAATTTAATGGAAAATTGGTAAGATAAAAATTAAGGAACAACTTTATATTCTTCATAGAGATTCACTGATTGTTTTTAACTATCTCAGGCTGCTCTATCAGTCTATCTACAAAGAATTTAACTTCTGTAAGAATTTTTGTCCTCCATCTCTGGATAATTCATTGTGCGTATTCTAAGAACAAGAACATTTTTTAACATTGCTGTGGTGAATAATTATAAAAGTTAGGAAATTTTAAAATGATATGTATCATTATCTAATCATTAGTATGCTTTTAATATATTATATATAGTGAAATGAAAATAAATGAATGCAATTCCAAAATAGATTAGTTGCATTGGAACAGATTATTAGGCCTCAATATTTGGCCTCTTAGTGTTTTGCATTTCTGAATTTGCATACACAATTCAGTATAAATATAATTAGATAGGATGAAGCCTGACATAATACATTTAAAATAAGGAGAACTGTTGTCCAACTTTGTATGAGTAAGTGTAAGAATAGAAAATAAAGATAAGACATACTATTCAGATTTTAGATTCTTTAAAATGCCATCAATTTACTGAGATTTTCTAGTGGTATGCTGTTGTAGCAATAAATAAAAAATTTAAATTTTTCTTCCTGAATACTTTAGGGGGATGCTTACCCATTAGGGTCATCTGTGGTCGTCTGCTTCCTGATCATTTTTTATAGTTCATGTTTCAAATGATGATATGAGGTCAGTTGAATTCTAGTGTCCAAGAAGCCAATTAAAAAAAAAAAGTGTTTCCACAGAGTGAACTGCAGACTGTTGAATGGGGGTTAAGATGAACACCAAAGAGCAACAAAAAGGTCAGGGGAGACAGTAGCATGGCTTGCCTATGAAGGTGGATCCCAGGTATGACAACAGAGCCCTCCCTCAGTAATACTTCCCGAGAATTTTGACCTCAAAGCCCCTGTCATGGCTTGGGAGATTTACAAAAGAGAATACAATGTCACCTGCACCCTCAGCCAGTTTTGAGGCAGGATGCACGTCGTTCCTTTTTTTTTTTTCTATACAAATTTTCTGTTACGTTCAAAATTATGTCAAAATTAAAAGTTACAAAATCCACAAAAACTATTCAGCTTATTTACAAATGCCACCTAGCTGGCACCAGTGTAACTACCCAAGGATTCAGGAAATGGAGATAATATCTTGGAGAGAGAACTCAGGAGAAATTGGAAATGTAGCAGAGAGGAAGAGAACATTCCATGAATTGTGTAAATAAAAGTATATAACTGTAAAGAAGCAGATAGCTGCAGAGCGATGGCCACATACAATGGGGGAACAAATGTGTATTTCAGGGATATCCAGTTTGTTACCAGTTTTCATGAAAATAGAATGCATGCTGTGGAAATGGCCTGTACCATCCATTTAGTAGAATAGGCTGGCCCAATGGGTAGATAACTTTCAAATTTCCAATTATTTCTGTAACATTGTTAAGACATGTTGATATACATCTTACAATAATGAAGTCTAACTCAGGGTTTGATGCCTTCATATATAGGATTTGTAACATGTCATAGGATATAATTAGAGGCTGACAAAGAACATACAGAATAAAGACAACTGCTAACCTGTCACATATTTTGTGGGAGAAAGTGTGGGAAACAGACATGTTCATGTATTGCTGGTGGAAATATCAATCATTACAGCATTCATAGAGGGCAGCCTGATGATATCTATTAAAACTATAAATATGCCCTTTGCTCTGGAAGTGCAGCTTCTATAATCTATGCTATAGATTCACTTATGCACAGTGCAGTAATAACAGAAGATTGAAACCCAAACCAAATATTTGAAAATGCAAATGGATCAAATAACTGTAGTAGATCCAGCCATGGAATACTATGCAGCTGTAAAAGGGAAAGGAAAAAGAAGAAGAGGAGGAGAAGGAGAAGGAGGAAGAGGAGGAGGAGGAGGAGGAGGAATGTGCTGTACATGCTGATTTGGAAATACCTCCTTGGGGAAGGCAAGAATAGTCTCTTTTGCATATATTTGCATTAAAGAAACTAGAAAGAGATATAAAAAATGAATAAAAATATTTTTTGGTGGGTGGAAACTAGCAGATGGAGACCAGGGTGGGTGTGAATATCTTCACTGGATAAGTCTTCTTATACTTTTTTCTCAGCTGTGTTCATGTACTAGTTAATTAAAAATCTGGAAAAGAAGATTGTTGTGTTCTTATAGGAATTGCAAGGATGGATGATTTTCCAACCGAACATCTATTCTCCCAGTTGTTTTGATGTTAGAATGTCTATCTCTATACTAAAGTCATATTCCTGCAGCTTTCCTTGCAGCTAAATGTAGCTCTGAGACCACTAACACACAATGAGAAGTGTTTTGTCGTACACCATGATATTTTTTAATATATCCAGTCAACCACAAGGCCTTTTTGTCTTGCTTTCATCTTCCTGAATATGGATTTGATGTCCAGAGCCTCAGCAGATATGTTAGCAATGAAGGGATCTTGATATTGGAAGCCATGGGCTTAAGAAGACAGAGCAGAAAGAACAGTGAGTCCTGATGCCACTGTGAAGCAAACACAGTGACTCCTCCCTTGTATCTCTTAGATGAAAAAATAAAACAGCTTCTCTCCTGTGTGTGCCACTCTTACTTTGATCTTAATGGCACTGAGTAGATGATGGAATCCAATCCAGTATTGGCCCCCAAGTCGAATTGCATTTTTCTTTAAGAGTTCTTTTGTGAACTTTGCTGGACACATAAGTTCTTTCCTAACTTCTTAAAATCTTTGGATTCTTGTAATCATGGTTTGCAGTAAGTATTCCTGGAGAACTATGAGATATGGCTACTATCTGTTGCTGAGTTTTGCCATCCAAAGTACCACTGTCGGAAAAACTCCCCTGAGTGCATCCTGTCATTTTTCTTTTTAAGGTAGCTGTACAGCTTAAAGTTTAATATTTCATAACTAGTTAAAATAACCATGCTTCTTGTGTCAAAATAAATGTTCAGATTCTCAATCATGGATTTAAAGATGTAGAATTACATTGATTTTAGGAAAGGTACATGTCACTTTTATTACCCACACTTAAAATTCCAGTCCAAAAATAAAGGATGATGAGTAATAGGGAAAACAAGAAGGAAACATGAATGAAATTTATTTTTTAGATTCATGGGAGGTGGTAGTGGGAGAGCTCATATGCTGATGTATTTTCAGCCAGGATGTGGCTATTAATGCAGCTATAATAAACTAGATTTACTAGGTAAACATTAGCCTTTTTCTCAAAAAGATTTGGTAGTAAAAAGATATATCATGGTCTCATTGTTGAAAGACTCATACTTCTTCATATTGGAAGGGAAAAGCAATTTCCATCCATGGTTGCACAAGTGTATATATCTTTCCTTAAATGGGTAAGCCAACTTTGTTCACTGAAAAGCAGTGGAATAACATTAATAAAGCATAATCTTAATAGACTGCGGAAGCAAATGAACTTGTCTGGTGTTGCATAACATCTTTTTTGACCTAGGATGACTTCTTTGAGGCCCCTTATACTGATTCTAATTTGCATACCCAATTTAGCAGCCTCTTTCTCTGCATTAAGTGGGAACAATATTCCAAGGGAAGTTTTTACATAATTATTCTACTTTATGGAGATGGACTTTCCCACGCATTATTAGTAGGAAATCTTCCAGGAAAATAAAGAAGAAACTGTTCCAAAGGAAATAAATTTTTTGAGAGAGGCTTAGAAGACAGAACAGGAATTTTTCTTGATGTTATTTGAGATAAAGTCCTGCTATAGGTTGATTGGTTTTATGCCCCCCAGTATCACTTATTGAAACTACTCTCCAATGCAAAGGTGTTTGCAGTTGGGCCTTTGGGATGTGGTTAGGGAGGTGACTGGGAGGATTCCACTCTAATGAATGGAGTGAGTGCTTTTAAAAAAACATTTGGGCGGTTTTTAAGGTTAAACATATATCTATACTATGACTTGGCAATTTTCATTCCTAAACATTTACCCCTCCCCTCAAAAAATTAAAACAAATATTTTTAAAGACATAAAAAAAAGAAGAGGCCTCAATGAGCCCTCTTGGCCATTCTGCCATGGGAACAAAAGATGGCTTTGTGTGAATCAGACAGTGGCTTTCGCCAGATACCAAATCCGCCAGGGTGCCTGGATTTTTGTATTGCCCAGCCTCCAGAGCTGTGAGAAATAAATGTATATTGCTAATAAGCCATGCAGTCTACTTTCTTTTTGTTTTAGCAGCCCAAATGGACCAAGATAAACTTTTTCTCCTCCTCATAAATTGAACTAGAAAACACTAATTGAAATGCAGCAATTGACACATTCCACTAAATTTATTTATTTTTTATTCATTTATTTTTATATTCATTATTCAGAAATCATTCATTAGTCATCTCTTTTGTGCTAAGGCCAAACTGGAGATATCAGTCCCTGATATCACAGAACTTTGTAGAAGAGTCTCCCAATGAATGAATTCCACGATAAATACTTACTAATTAAGAAGTAAGACAGGTGTCGTGGAGGGTGACTAGGCCATTTTATGAGAGTGCAGTTCAAAGGAACTGGATCCAAGCTGTGGGCTCAGAGTCCTGAGCAAGTGGGAGCTGAGTTCCAGCAAGGTGTGGGAGCAGGTGGCTGCACCTTGCTTCTGTGAGTCCTAAAGAGCTTTGCAATGTGAGGGAACTTTACCTCTCCCACTTTTCAGAATTTTCCCATGCAGGATGCCCCTTAGAGAGCAAGAGGAGGAGACAGGTGAGATGAAAGGGACAAGTAGGCTGGGCATGACCATTTCAGGCCTTAAGGATTTCCTTCTTTACCCTTCAGTCCATGGAAAGCCCTTGAAAGGCTTTGGAGAGAGAGAGTGCAAGACCAGAGTCACAGCAGTCAAGCAGAGTCGATGCCAGACACTGGTAGGGAGAATAAATAACGGTACTTGAACTGATGAGATTTATGTGGAGTGACAGAGACGGCAAAAATCCCAACATATTTGAGAAAAATTTAGGAAAATAAAAATGGATAGGAAAGGATGATGGATTGGATAAGAATGTATTACTTAAGCATATGTAGACATTGAGTGAAAATGCTCTGATTCCAAGCCAGACAATTGACTTTGGAATGTATGTTCTTACTACTGTATTTTATTACTGATTACAGATCTCTTCATTCTGATTAGTAAATCTTTATCAGATAATTTGCATTGCAAATGTTGCTTTTCTTGAAACTCTTTTGATTTTGTGTGTGCTATCTTTTGGTATACAGAAGTATGCAGTGACCATACTGATGTGGTCAAGTTGCTCTGTCTTTTCCTTCTTCAGTAATTTTTTATAGTTTGCTTAGGAAATCCATTCTTATTCTTATGCCATAAAGATAGATACCAATATTTTCTTTAAAAATCTAAAATTAGTATTTTTGACATTCAGAGCATGACTGTATGTTGGAATTGGTTTTGCATTTAGTATGAACTAGGAACTTCATTATATTTATTTTGTCTTAAGAAGCATAGCCTCAGCAACATGTATTAATATAACTTTCTTTATTACGGCCTTGGACTTCATATTTTACTTATTTCTAGGTGCTTTTGAAATTTTATTACTATAGAGAATGAAATAATTTTGTTTATTACCTTTTCAAATTGGTATTAAATTGGTTATTTTACTGTGTAAGAATGCTGCTGATCAATCTCATAACCAGTAACCTTGCTCAACTCTCTTTTGAATTTTAATAGTTTTTCTGAAGATTCTCTTGGATTTTGTGTGTAGAAAAGTGATCTGTCCATAATCTATACACGGTCAGATAGTTTTCAACGCTTTTCATCATTTAATTTTTTTTCTTGTCATTTTGAATCATCCAGGGCCTCTGGCAAAATACTAACTAAAAGCTGATCTGCAGGACCTGAGCATCTCTCTGATTGTAGAGAACATGCTCCTTATGTTTTGCCATTAAGCATGATATCTACTTTAGATCTTTAGAAGGTATTCCTGAACAGATTAAGAAAGCTCGCTTTTATATCTGATTTGCTAAGGGCTTTTGTAAAATCATACATAGGTGTTAAGTATTGGCAAATGACTTCTCTGCATGTATCAAAATATACTTTCCTTCTCTTCTATGTTAGGATAAATCCTATTTGCTCATTGTTAACATATGCTTGCTAATATTTTATTCTACTTCTATATTTACAAGTGAGACAGGCCTAGGATTATTCTTTCTTATACTTTCCTTGTTCAATATCAAAATAATATGGTTTCATAAAATAAGTTGGATAAATATTATTATTTGTTTCTTTATTGGATATTTAATGTTCTGTTATGTTCCCAGTTATTCTCAATGATTTACTTTTAGTCCCTGTCTTGATTACTGTAGTTATCAGAAAAAAGGCCACATTCTCAATATTATAAAAAGTATTACCACCTTTTTCTAATATTTTAGATACTGTATATTTTTAACCTTTGAATCTTAAATAAATAATTTAGATTTGGTTCTTCTGTATGTGTGATTAAGATAAGGGTATGAGATTTTTATTTTAAATCTAGAGAAAAAAATCCAAGCTGTTTTTAGCAGAAATCTCAAATATATCATTCCTGGTACCAGCTGGGGTGCCCAAGAGAATTGCTGTAGGTTTCAGGCTTAAAATAAACCCAAGTCTCTACCTGATTCAACAATATGATGCCATCTTTAATGCAGAAATAAGCCTTTATCTCAAAATATAATGAGAGGAAGAAATTTAATTTGAGAATTCTTCCAACTCATATATACCATCATGCAGCCAGAGCTAAGGATGTACTTTACCAAGCAGCTGGAATTCTCAAGCATACTGATGCCCGGTACAGAAAGCCACCTCCCTGTTCCTCCCCAAAGCGATGTTTTCAAGCTTTCATCTATGGAGCAGAATTTCCTCTCCACTTTGAAATCAATAATGCTATTGATGACACAGTTTATAAATTTAGTATTAAATAAATTTAAAGGGAAAATATTCAGTTTTTACATGTGCATAGACATGAAGTGTTCAGTGCAGCATGAAGGAAAGAGCACAGAGTTTTGCCTGTGCTGAGTTTCATAGTTCCTTCTTGATTCCTACCTATATTTGAAACACATGTTAGAATGAACGTTTCTAGAATGGTTTATCTTACTAGTGATCTTGTTCCTCGGTCAATATATTCAGGAACACTGTACTTTTTAGATGGTTGTTCTGTTCTTCTTGCAGTTTACTTACTTATCTTTTATATTTTTAATGTCAATATTATGCTGCTTGAACTCAATCCATTGTATTGTGTGTGTGCATGCATTTGCTTGCATGTGCTACAGTCTGTTTAGGTAATATCCACCTATGAATACCTGTATGTGGAATACCCATGCAAATGCAGGAGTCATTCAGGTATTTGTGGACTGAATAATTCTAGTACCACACATAGGAGGTTGCTTCTTTTAAAATTTAATTCAATAATGTATATTGAGTGTACAGTGAGTGCAAGACCATACATTGTGTTCTGCGGTCTTACACATGGATAGAGACCTACTAAAAAGAAGAATAAGATGGTTTGTCTGTAACAATCACATCAGATAATGTAAGGATTGATATTCCAAAATCATAAATAACATGTAGAGGGAGCATAGAGAAGGAAGAAATTTGTTTTGCAGGGGGTTGGTGGTGAATGTGGGAAGAGAGATGCTGAAGAACACACAGAGAATATAGAATCTGGGCTTAGCTTTGAAAGAAGGTATTTTTTAGGGATCATAAAACTGAATCATAAGAGACAGTGGCTCTTTTAGGAAAGTGCAAATATGAGCAGAGGTGATTATGGAGCAGGATTGGTTGGGATGGAAGTGCTTATCTATTCTCCTTTTAATATAAATTCATCTGGCAGTGGTATTGAGGATCATTCAGAATCTGGGGTAAGTAAAGGTTGCATAGTTGAGGAGGTAGTTCAGAATCTGAGCAACAGTGGTAGGAATAAAAACATGGGACACAAGAGACAAAATTGATGACAAATCTAATAAAGGAAATAAAGAAGAAGAAGAAAAAGCAAAGGTGACGTGCAGTGGTCTGGTTTGGGTAGCTAGATGGAAACTGACTACATTAATTGAATGGAGAATTAGGACAGATTTTTAAAAAAAAAATTAAATAGAGTGTAGTGCTTAAGAAAAACGAGGGCAAATTTGGTCTTGAACACACTGAGTTTGAGGAACCTGCAGAATTATTTAAGTGGAAATGTCAGTCTATATAGTGAAAATGAATTTGTTGCTCTGAGAAGGGTGATAAGTAGATGTCACCAGGTGTCCCCACAGCATGGGTGATGGGTATAGATGAGAGAGGTTGAGTTTGTACAGAGAGAGATGCACAGTCTGAAACGTAGAAACTTTTAAGGGGTATGGTTGGAAGACCCAGCCTCTTGATCAATGAGATGCAGGAAGAAAACTTGGAAAGTATTTCCTTGAAATTATGGGACATATGTTCCCAGAAGGAATACCCAATGAGTATAGGTAGGAATTGTTTAATCAGGGTCCTCACTTCCTTAACCTTCAGTTAGTACAGCTCAAGTAAATTTCACACAGTCATCCAGAGTTCCCTAGCAGGAGTCAGCCACGGATGCCCACACTGAGTAATTTGTTCATTCTGAAAGTCTTTGTTGACTCCTCTCCTATCTGTCCTACTTCTCAACTCCCCTCCTAGTGTTCCCTGAGGTCACTCGAGGAATCCAATCCTTGCATCACTATCTATTTCTGTGGAGAAACAAACTTAATAGAAGTTTGTGTTTTCCTTCCTAAGAATGTAGGGCTGGAGTGAATTAGGATAGAGAGAGAAACCTGGGAGTGATGGGGTGAAGAACTAATTGAATAAGAAATAAATACTCAGAAGAACTAAAGGGGATGGAGTTGGAGGATTAGGAGTTATTCACTGCCTGAACCATAAGTGAAGACAGTGGAATAAGAGTACATAGTATTTGTGATGGAGTGTGGTGATTCGTGATCATTTCTCAAGGAAAGAGAGTTGCCGATCCAGCATACACCCCTTCATAAGCACCTCAAGATAGTCCATTCATTCCAAGTATATGGTCATCATTCATTCAATAAATATTTATAAAGCACATGCCATGTGTCACACTTGTGATTTTCTGTCTTAAATGTTAGGATCCCCTTCTATCATTTTTTCCCCCTTGCTACTTGATTGTTAGCACTGGTGACTTCTGTTTTTCTGACATTGAACTCAGTTAATTTGACTCTGACTTTGACATCTCTGATAATAAATTATTATCCTAGAAATGTGTTTTGAATTGAAACTCAATTTCCATCTTGAAGTTTTTGGTTTTTTTTTTTGTGGTAAAATCCTTTGAGTATAATAATCAGAAAAGACAAAGGAAAAAATATTTAAGATAGTCTATTTAATAATGTTGCCATGAAATGTAGCAGCCTCTTGAGGAGGTAATGTTCTAAAACTTGCTGAAAGTAGAGCAAAATGAATTTTTCCTCTCTGATTTTTATGTTTTTCTCTTCTAATTTTATTAGCATGCATATATTAATATAATTTTTCTTCTTGATAGACAACATATAAAGGAGTCTTGCTCCCACAAAAAAAAATCAAACCATGAAATTTATCAAGGCTGTACATCAAATACTGACTTATTGAAAACACTAAGAAGAGAAACATGTTACTAAATGATAGAAGATGCCATCATTCTGTACTATATTACAGGAAATAGGAAAATATTCAAGATTTAACTTGTTTTATTTATCAAATAAAATGTAAGAAAAAATAAGATAAGTGGGAACTATAGTTTAGCATGTATACAGGTCATTTGAATGTACAGCTTTTATTTAGATTGGTATTTAAAACATAATTATGGCACTTAAAACAATTTCGAACATTGAATATTTGGTGATATTTAAAAATTACTTTTAATTTTTAAAATTACTTTGCTTATGTTAAAAAGGAAACCACATTTTTAGAGATACATTCTAAATAACGTATAGATACAATGATATGATGTTTTGGATTTAATTATAATAAAATAGGGGAGCACAAGAAAGAGCGAGGATACACAGGAGGTAGAGGGCAACTGGCAAATTTTTTTGAGGCTATATTATGGCTTTGCATTCTTGTTATGCTATTCAGTTTTACTCTTATGCATGTTGAAAATTACCCAGGACAAAAACAGGAAAGTTAGCCAGGCACTCTTGGCATTTGTGGTAAATACCTCAAATCCCAGCTACTCAGGAGGCTGAGGCAGGAGGATCTCCATTTGAAGCCAACCTGGGGATCTTAGTCAGACTTTGTCTCAAAATAAAAAATGAAAAAAGGCCCATGGATATAGCTCAATGAGAGAGCCCTAACGCGTGTGAGGCCCTGGGTTTGATGCTCATTAACACACACACATAAAAACAAAAACAATAATAACACCCTCCCAAAAATGTTAAATTAATAATATATAGCTAGACTAGGTTGACTTCAGTGTATGAACAGAATATGGTTTATTTTTCTGTTAAAAAACTTTTGTTGTGAAACGGTGTAGTTTCTTAAATTCAAATATTTCATAGAAGGTTAAGCAAGTTCAAGAATCAATTAAAATCTTCTTAGGATAAGCTTCATTGAAAATCCAGTTTTGACCTTTGCTCAAAGAAGAGAAAGTGAAAATAACACATTTGTGTATGTTCTTTTCCTTATCTGTGATTTGTATAGACGTTTGTCCAATGTTTTTAATTTTTTTGTTTGGGTAAAGATTTTTCTAGCATTTTCTTATCCTTCCATCTGCCTATTATCCTTCTTGAAATTTTAATCATTAATGAATATTGCTGACTTTTTAGTAATATTTATACGCCTTAGATAGTGACTGTCAATTAAATTTGCTAAATTCCAGAACTACAGGATTCAATAGAATGAGGAAAGGAAAAAGGAAGATTAATAAAGGAGTATGAAGACATTTTTATCATTGTTATATTTTTAAAGAAAACTTCTTCAATCTGACTTGGAAATTATTACATTTTCATATAATAGTTTGGCAAAATTAATAAAATTTAGTTTTTGTAGTCACATCTAGATTTGCTTCTGCCAAAACTAATATGGAATGTAAAAATACTCACTGTATTTTAGTTAATACACTGAATTTTTAATTGTTTTATTCCTAAAATGTTAAGCATGAAGAGATAACAGAATTACTATGCTGAATCATATAAATGTATTCCAAGAAAATATTTGAAAAGAAGAGAAGTGAATAGTTCGAAGATAGTAACTATCATATTTCCAGCAATAAAGCATTAAATGATAAAAAATTACAAAAAGTAAATAAGTAAACCATGATATTTTAATAACATGAATTATTGAATTATCATGGGGAATAAAATTTAAAAGATGAAGATATGGAAATATATAGAAAATTAGGGAAAATATAAGCAAAATAAAACATTGTGCCTTCACTCTAATAATAACTATGTAAAACATGTTGGTTTGTAGATAAATACTGGAAGGGAATATTTAAAAATGAAGCAAGCTGTTGCATTCTAGTGTTAGTATTAAGTGTGATTTATTTTTTCTTTAAAATTCTCTTCTGCTGTTATCATGTTATTTATAAAACTTTTCAAAAGGCACAGAGAACAAAAAAAAATTCTATCTTAAAAAACTCTAATTATATTGAAAATGTAGTTCTAAGGGGAAGTAAATGGAAGATTAATTTTGTTAGCCCTAATGAATATAATGAATAAATTGCAATGAACTGTCACATATTTTAAAGTCTAGTAGTGCCATCAAGGGTATCTCATGGCTTTGCCCTCCTTCAACAGAAAAGGGGAATGGTGCTGTAAATCCTATACTCTTAAAAAATCATTGCTTCACTGTGAAGATGAGCTTTATTCAGTGTCCAGTACAGTGCTGGCCCCGAGAGGGAAGCCATTGAGTTCTCTTTATTGAATATTGGTGATTCTCCAAGGTGGCATTTTCTTTTACACTGTGACATTTTATTTCTGTATCATATTGCGTTCACTTTTCAATAACTGCCTCCTTTTCCCAGCTGTATTGCAACCTTAAATTGCAAATAAATGCTTTCAAGTGCTAACACTGAGTCTTAAGTCTCCTTAGGTTCTTGCAGGATGTTTGCATGGGGGCGAGGCTGGCATTTTTTGGGCGAGTATTGCAAGGGGATATATTTTCAGTACATCTTGAGATTTGCTTCCTATTGTCAAGATCACAAAGTATGGACAGGTATTTGGACAAAACCATCAGTGACTGTTTTGTGTTTTTCTTTTTCTGTTTTTATCAGAGATACTGTAGGTCCTATTCTAGGGTTCTGATGATTTGGTCCATAGACTTAGACTTCCTTGAATCTGGAGCCAGAAGAAAAAAATATGTGACTGGATAGAGTGCTTCTGTAGCTTATTATTTTTATTATTTACTATACAGTTGAGTCAAAATTAGCATGTAAAGCTGACTGCTTTTAAAACAGAGAATATGGACATGACCTTTGATCAGGGCTAGCAATGGAAGAGAAAGGGAGGAGGTGGTCATTTTTCTATGTGATAATAAACCATAGACCTGTTTGATTCTTTCCACCACTAGGAAATTGCTCCCGGGAAGTAAACATCACCTTTTCTCTTGTTTCTGTGATACATTTCTCAAGTCAATTAAAGTGCTTAACAGGCATTGTTACATTAAACACACAGAAGTCTAATGAAATGTAGAGGTATGTTTAGTGTCATTACATCTTTTTCATGGATGTCATGCGGTATGCTATTGGAATATAATAATACAGTTCCTGTCCCAAGGTATTCATGTGCACTTTTTTCCACATTTTTAAAATTGGTGCATTATAGTTGCACATTATGGTAGGGTTTGTTGTTACACATTCGTATTTGTACCTGCATAAACACAATATTACTTGACTAATATAACTCCCCAGCATTTTCCCCCTCCCTCTCAATTTCTCACCCCAACTTCTTTCCTGTATTCTACTGATCTACCTTCAATTCTCAGGAGATCCCCAACATCTTTCTTTTCCTTTTTTCTTCTCTAGCTTCCACATATGAGAGAAAACATATAAACCTTCACCTTCTGAGTTTGACTTTTTTCACTTAGAAAAATGTTCTCAAGTTTCATCCATTTTTCTGTAAAATGACATAATTTTAATTTTCTTTATGGCCGAATAAAACTTCATTGTGTACATATACCACATTCTCTTTATCCATTCATCGGTTGATGGACACCTAGGCAGGGTCCACAGTTTGCCTATTGTGAATTGTGCTGCTCTAAACACACATGTGTGTAACACTATAGTTAGTATGATGACCGTCACATGGTGGTTCCATTCTGAGTATTTTAAAGAACCTCCATTCTGATTTCCATAGTGGTTGTTTATATATGCACTTTTGATGCATGTGTGTGAGGAAGTTTGTAAGTCAAATTATCAGATGAAGACTAAAGCAATGTTTTTCATTTATTTAGTGAGATCATTGGAACTAATTTAATAAAAAACTGAAAGTATTTGTTAAGATAAGGTAGTATGCAGAATAAAGATTTTACTGATGGATTTAAATTTTTTAAAACAGCTACAGAATGATTAGTTAAATAAAATACAGAATGGAGGAAATTTTTTGTTTTGAACTATATTAAAATTTTGCTCAGTTTTTCTCTTGGTTCTTTTAGTGAAGACTGATAGGATCATCAAGATGGTATTAATGTGTTTGTTTCTAAAAATGCTTTGCTGGAAGTTCTCTCTGGAGAGAATGATTAATAGGGGTAGAGATAATGTTAGAGAAAAACTGTGGTCTTTCAGGGGCAGCCACTCTGACCACTGGAATTCTGGCTGCTCTTTTAATTAAACTTGAGGACAGGAGTAAGGGACTGATGTTTTGTTGTTGTTGTTTTCCTCAAACTAAGTATTGAGGTTACATAATGTATTTAACCTTGGGATTTGTCAACATTTGTGGAACCAACCAGTATGCAATTTCTCAGTTCAGTAACCAAGTGACTTTTCCATTGTAAATGAAAGTAGAAACCTACTTTTCTTGGCAAATGTAGAATTTGTTCTCAGAGGAGCTAGTTATTGTCTTCAAACAATGGGTACATGTAAAATGTAATTTAGGAAAAGAAAGGAGTATGTAATCTTATGATAATTTTACTGTCGTATATTATGTTGTTTTAAAAGGTTATTTTATTCCCTTAAACTTAAAAGCTTTTTTCTTTATTTTTTAATGTTACAAAGTAGTACTTATTATTGGAAGTATTTGATGATTTTTCAATTCCAGTGTCGTAACTTCTATTGGGAAAGAAGGACCAAAAAATACAGAAATATTTGAAATAGAAAGTGTGCTTTTCTTTATTCCTTGACCCGTCCAGAGGTCAGCCTTATTATTAGATATGATTTTATCATAAATTGATGTCTGTCCAAACCTTGGATCTGTTGTCTTAACTCATTTAATTTATGGAACATGCTCTTGACATAATCTAATTGGAAAACCCAGCCCTCATTGTTAGAAAAAGTCTGATTTCATTTTTCAGTTCAGATAAGCATGTTAATGAACACTGCCATGATCCATATTTTATTTCTGAACCGTGTCTATGAAATAGAAGAGGCACAAAGGTCTTTCATGTGTTGTGCTGTGGTCAGGATGTCTTCTAACTCATTCCCATTTGTCCTCATAGCACTGTCCCTTCAGATGGATGCCTTCATGTTCAAGAGTGAAGGATGTAAGAAGCAAGTTTGTTAAATGAAAATTCTGCATTGTAGCTGCACTTGAAACATATGATTCAGGGAAGACCCAAAATACCATTATCAGCTTATAGTGCCTTGGGTGAAAGGAGACTCGGTTATACCTCACCTACAGAAGGATTCTACTTCCTGAGACAACACCTCTTTGCAAGATTCTGGTTGGATGAGTGTCAGGTCTATCCTTTGTAAAGCTGAGAAGGACAGCAGAGAAAGGAGAGGGAGTCGCTAGCAGTATTGCCAAAGCCTTCTTGTGTTGATCAGATTTAGGAACATTGAAAATCTTTTATACTTTCATTCCTTTAAAGCTCTCCCTATCAGTGTTTCTTTTGGAAAATTTGGGTGTGTGCTCATATCTCTATTTGAATAACACTATTCTAGATTATTTCAGTGGAATAGTAAGTTGGCCACTCTGAGTGAAAATGCCAGTGACAGACATTTACAAATGCTACTGAATTTGAACTTTTAGGTTCTTTATGCATCATCATGCAATTTTTTCATGAATTAGGATGGCAACAGATTGCAAAATCTCTAGGTATATCATTTGTCCTAAAATACATCTTTAAAAGCAGTTCATTATCTATCATTTACCCTGGGTTAAAATAAAAATACACTTTCTAGGTCAATCTTCATTAAGTTATTAATATCCTTGTAATTTCCTTTTTTAGCAACTGCAGGTGGCTTAAACATGCTTGTCATTGTTTTGGATATTAATTGACATTTGATTTCTTTGTGGTGATTTTGCATTGCCTGCTTCCTGACAAACACAGGCCCAAGAATTTTCCCAGCATATCTATATTTACTGAACTGTATTTATTTTTTACTTTTCTTCTGGTCATGGATATGTCTGTCTTCTATGATTTCTACTGCAGCAAAATTCAAGAATTGTCACAAGGACATTCAGTAGTACATTTAGGGAAAAAAAAACTGAATTTTATTCTGCTTTATTTTCAAGAAAGTAAAAATATTTTCAGTGTAAATAAATGAGAATTCAATTAACTGAGTTCAGAGGGAACATCTGAATTTTGGATTTATCAATTATATATAGTTCCTTCAAAAACAATATCTACAGATTTTATATGCCTTAATTATAAATAAAGTTTATATTTGCAATTTGGCCAAAGATACTGTTCACTGTTGGTTAATGGTTGAAAGACACACCCTTGGATAAGTATACCTTTGTTTATTTTTTTATTAAAGGATATTTGGAGCCCTTTGAAGTTTCAGCTGCATTCCACATGCAGACTTCCAAAGAACATTCTTGTACATATTTTAGATTTTATATGTGAAAGTGTTGCATCAAAGTATATGACCTTCTAAATTTTCATCTTTGCTACCATAAAAATTATATCAAAAATGGACACTGCAGATTGGAAAAAAAATTCTTTGCAAGTTTGAATGTTGAAAAACGTTTTTCCCTTCTTGGGTCCCTTCTTCCTTTTTCCCCTTCTTGAGTCCCTCCATCTTTGTGAATTGCCACTTAATTAAACCCTCTCCAGGTACTTTTAGATTGCACTCATGTTTCCTGCTGGGACTCCACAACTTTATTGCCTCCAAACTAGATTGTAATAAAAAGTGTATTTAGTAATTCATTCAAGAATTGTTTCAGCTTGGTATTGCACTGGAGCCTGAGGCTATGGTGGTAAACAAAAGTGATATTTATGGAGCTCAGAGTTTAGTTGATCAGGGCCAAATCATTCATTAGACAATGGCAGGGATGCTTGGGCATTGCTGAGCTCAAGAGACCCCGGTGAATACAGAAGAAACTGACAGGGACTAAGGGTGGTGGGACAGGGTCTCTAGGGAAGAGCTCACAAGAAAGTAACATTTACTTCTTAAGATGAGTAAGAACTAATTGCCCAAAGTAATGTGGTAATAATTGTGCTAGAGAGAAGAGCTGTGTAATGAGAAGAGATTGGACATGCCAAAGTCCTGCAGCAGGAAGTAGCAAAGCAAGTTTGAATTACTGAAATCAAGCCGTGAGGTTGAACCCAGATTGCAAAGAGAAGTTTGGTCAAAAGTAAGGCTAGGACAGGGGCTAAAATAAAGCCTACCCCATTGGTCTGATTAAATTGCATCTGAAATGCAATAGGAAACCAGTGAAGAATTTAAGGAAAAGTGAAAATAGGGAGGCTGATGCTGTGTGTATGTGCATGTGTGGTGTGTGTGTCTGAGGGAACTATCATGATTGGATGTTTATTAACAAAAATTTAATTAGGAAGAGAATGCTTAAATTTCAAACATTATGATCTTGCTTACCTTGTACCAGTTACTCATGGAAACAGATAACTCATAATTCTTTTGGAGGTGATTCTCTTCAATAATGAAGTTATTTTCTAGCATTCAGCAAGGAAATACTAATAAAGTCATTTTCCTACAGGGCAGAGAGTCCCAGTTCAATTTAGCATCTGCAGCTAACAGTTTCTGAATAATTTAATCCTTAACTATTCAACCAAAGCAGGGACAATAGGAAGTGTGTTTTTTAAATCCTCATGATGGTGCCTGTATCAGTCAGCTTTTCATTGTTGTGACCAAAATACCTGAAAAGAACAATATAAAGGAGGAAAAGCTTATTTGGGACTTACAGTTTCAGAAGTTCAGTCCATGGTTGGCCAGTTGCATCACTTTGGACCCAAGTGAAGCAGAACATCATGGTGGAAGGGTATAGCTGAGAAAAACTGCTCAGCTCATGATAGCCAGGAAGCAGAGAGAAAGAAACCAGGGACAAAATATAGTCCCCAAAAGCATGCTCCCAGTGATTTATTTCCTCCGACCATGCCCCACTAGCCTGCAGTTACCACTGAGCCAGTAGCCCATTAAAATTAATCCATCAAAAGAGTTAATCCATTGATAAGGTTGCAGCTCTCAAATCTAATCACTTCACCTGTGAGCACTCCTGTATTGCCTAATATATGAGCTTTTCAGCAGACATTAGAGATATAAACCATAAAGGTACCTAAATGAGCAAAAGTTAAACAAAGGAGGTTATAGCAAAGAGCAATCTTGATTGTAAGATTTTAGCTTTGGGAATGATGTACAAATAATAGCTTCCCAGAAATGGATCCAGTATATGCTGATGAAAGTAGTTATGTCTTCACTCATTAAAAGGTTACTAAAATGTGCCCACTATTGCACTTTGCATCCATCCTTGCTTTCCTCCCATTTAGGACTGCCATCTTATATGTCAAAGACTCACATTGCCTTCTTCCTTTTTTATGTAATAATATCCTCTGATGTAGCCTTTAAATTGGCCATTAAGCAGGCACAGGGTTCTGGGGTTCAGGATGGTGGTTGGGAGAGGTATGTGCTATTTAACTTTCATTTTTCACTCTCAAATAGGAATAGGATCCAGGCACTCTTCTTGAGTTATTTGGGGCTTTGCTGTGTTTTCTTGCTTAAGGAGTTGCATCTGTGGGGCAGCCATAATTATAGAAAGGCCAAGCTAACTGGAAAATGGTGTACTTGTTCCTGAAATATATCTCTTACCATCTTTTCTCTTTGTATGTTACTGGATTAAAAAAACAAAAACAAAAACAACAACAACAAAGAAACTTTTGTTCCTTCCCAGCTCCACACCAGCTTTTTATGGTCCTATTTATGTAGCTGGGCAAAGCAGAAGCTCTGTGTTTACCATGTAAGCTAGAAGTCACTTAGAAGATTATTTTGTTTTTCTAATCTCTTGACCTCCTGAAAGCTCCCATCAGCCCTTTCTCCTCCCACTTTCCACACTATAAATAAAAGCCAGCCCATGGGCATCCACTTGAATATATCACTTCTTAAACTTCTGAATCAACTTGTGAATCTTGAAAGGCCATAAAACCCCCGAAAACTTAAGTAGCTAACAGGGGAAGAGGGTTGGGGTTGAGACAAATTCTTGGATGACTTGGAAGAGAAGAGGTTTGGAGAACACCTTTGTTGTTTGTTGAGGGATTAGAGAAAGCATGGTACTCAGCAAGACACAGGATAGCTTTGGATGATAGCAATTGGCAACCACAGTGTGTTTTTTAAGATGGTGTGTGTCAGTTTTTTTTTTTTTTTTCAAATAGCTTAGAGTTCACTGCCCTGCCCCTGTAGGAGTATTACAACCAGAAATTATGCAAGTTGTTTGGAATTCTCCCACAACAGTCCTAGTTTGAGGCTAAGACCTGATTGTGAACATTGAGAGTTCTGTATCTGTCTTAACTAACTTGAAATCATTGGATGCTCTGAGACCATTAGCATTATTTTGGTTGTATAGACCAGGTGTTTCAGGGCTTGAACCCAAATCCTGCACAAGTAGATCCACCTCAGAACACAGCCTGAAGAACTTCAGAAAGAACTCAAACAGGGTAAAGTATTAGACAATTTGCCATACTTTAATTTTTATTTCCTTGTATATATATTTATATACTTATATTTAGTCCACATATTGTGAATAAGAGAGAAATCTAACTTTATACAGTTAATTTGATAATACTCTACTTCCATTTTTTTCATTTATCAAGGCTATTTATATGATTTTGAGAAGTTTGTTAAAATTAGATGATATTTTAAGATCCTTTTGACATTCTACGTGATTATAGGACATGGGGACATAAGTTCAGAAAAACTGGACAGCTCTCACAGTTGAAGTGCTGCCATATTTGGGAGTCCTTGGCAAACTTTAATGTAAACTCTATGTTGTTTACTTAGGGAGTCTTTATAACAGAATTACAAGTCTTTATAACAGAATTACAGAATTACCCATTATACTTGGTGCATGGACTTAAAATCACAGAACGAATTTTGCAAAACTCTGGAGCAGTATGGAATTTCAGGTTAGAGAAAAAAATGGAGAGTGCACATATAGACCAAAGGTCACTATCTCTGAACATCAAGCTGCAAGATTTACTCCTGAAGCTGGGCAGAAACTCAAATCTGAAATGGTACTGAGACTTTGACATTCTCTTTCAAGGAGCTGAGGCACAGTTTGTTGTGTTCTGTTTTGGTGTCCGGTGAGAGGGACTTCTGAAACAGAGAAAGTTCAGACATAAATTTGACTTTAAAAATACAATTCTAAGTAAAGATTGAAAGTGGATATTTTTAAGTAGAAATTGAAATCTGATCATGATTCATAGCGTCCACTCAACTAAAAGGCCATTTCCTGGGAAGTAGAAGATCCTTGTCCTTCAAGAGGTCAGAGGAAGTCCTCACAAATTCTCATATTTAAAGATAAATGACAGAAACTCACAAAAAAATGATGTAGTGTAAAAGAGAGAAATTCAGATTAGGAATGCAAGAAATATTTGTCATCTACTATGGATATGCAGAAACCTATGTACTTAGAGCTGCAAATCTACTACTTATGAGCATTCAGAACACAGAACATGTCAAAAATATCACGTAAGACAATTTCCCTGGCATGATGCAACTAGTGGCAGAGTCCCCTTTTCTCCTGCCTGTTTAGACATTATCCCAAATATGTCCTGTGTACCATCCATTCACCTCCCTTCACTATGTTATTTCAGTCTCCCTGAGGGTGAGTGTCTATCCTTCATTTGCTTCTCTTAATCCTTGTTTTAAATCTACTTCACTGATGGTGACATGTTTATCATTCATTCCCAGAACACATCCCACGCGCCCATCACTGTTCAAGAGGCTGGCTCCTTGATACAGAAGTGAAAGTGCATTGCAATTCTGAACAAAGAACTCTTTGGGTGTGAAGGATCTTGGATTAGTATTAGGATAGTTTCCCCAGAAAGTGTGTGCAGATACTGGGTCAGAGTCTCAGGGGATGGTAGAGTTGAAGGAGAGATGGTGGATGGATTAACTGACAGGGAAGAAAGCTCAAGAGGAAATGAAGGAATTGACCAAGAAGAAAAAAAAAGGATGAGAGATAGATCTATCTCTCCCTAAGGATGGAAGGAGAGAGGACAGGATAAAGGTCTTCAAGGTAGAGAGAAGGGTGGAGTTATATAATATGATGAAAGCTATAGGAAGGAGTTTGCAGGAATTTGATATCAATGACCTTAAACTTATGACTAAACTAAAAACTAAAGAGATCTTCTCATAGAATGATACACAGAGTGGAGGGTCATGAAGAGAGTTGGAAATGGATTGGCTAACATTTGAAATGGGTTTTCAATTCACCATTCATTCATCTATCTAACAATATTTGTCTTGTTCTTCATCCTGTATCCAAGGCTGTGCAAGGAACACATGCAGGGAGATGTAGTCCCTGTTTTCACCAATGAAGAACACAACTTGGGACCTTGCTGTTCCAAGTCTGGTGCATAAATGAGTAACATCCAGATCCCAGGAAAAGTATTGCAGTTATAAGTCTTTGTGTGCATTAGAAGTGAGAAGCATCGGTCTACCATAGAGATTAATTCTGGGGACAGAAAATCTGAGTTCAAATTCCAGCTTCTACCACTTGTTAGCTCTGTGGCTTTGAGAAAATTCTTTAATCTCTCAGTTTCCTCTTATGTAAACTGGGAATAAGAATAATAATATCTACTTCATAGAGTTATTTTGAAGATAAGATATTTATAAAGTATCTTGGCACATAGTAAATATTCTCTAAGTATTGACAAATAAAAATCAGCAGGTAGAGAGACCAAATCCAGAATCTGATAGGGATCAGAGAGCATGAACTCGTGGGTCTCTGGGTGGGGGTATGGTACCATCCTAGAGTATGTTTTAGAATTTCATGAGTGTATTGGTTTTTCTACTTATTGGGGACTCATAATCTTTCACAGGTTTAAAATTCCCTGGCAGACATTCATGTAGGTGACACAAGAACTTATCTGAAGCTATATATCACTCCATCTTACATGTAATAAGGTGTTTCAGATTTTTATTGGGTTCAGTTAGGTATTTCTGAGTTTTATTGTACATTGGATTTCCAGGAGTGCAGTTGCCTTATAATTTCAGGGATGATTGTGCTTTGTTTTATTGAGAATGTGACCAGGAACTAGTTACCATTTGGGAATGCCACCAATTCTGGCACTTTAGTCCTGATGTAATGTGAATGTGCAGTGTACAACACTCACTGTGATCTTTCTTGTTTATATAAGCATTTGAAGACCTCACCATTTCTTCTAGTGCAACTATGCCCAAGCATAATATATTGAGATTCATATGCATTTGGAATAATTTTCTTTTATTTCTTTATATTAACCATGAGAGTATTATGTTGGTTTTTAAGATTATGTCAGTGGTTGGGTAGGTTACTGGATCAGTGAATTTTATTTTATCACATAACTTAGTTCAGAGTGGGGCTGAAATGGGTGGGAATAGTGGGTACAAGCACGGGCCCTGGGGCAGCTGTCAGTCAGAGGTCAGGAGGCTAGACAACTGGTAGGGATGGCCCACTGACTGCTCTTAACAAGGGAGGCAATCATTAGATGGGATCAGTCTGTCACTTGAGGGATTTAGTGTAGTCTTAGCTTGCCAAGCTCGGGTTTATTGAGATAGGATATTGACACTTTTCTTTATTCCTTTATAAACGAGGTAGAAGTTGATGAAGAATATTTGCTATACCTAAACCAGCAGCTTGTATTATGTCCAAACCCATTCACATTCTTTCAGCCTTTCGGAGTGAAGCTCAGTTGTTAACATGAGAGTGTTCATTCCATGACTTCTTTACCTCCTTCATGACAGTGACATTATTGGGAGAACAGAAAAGAGTTTGTATTTAACTCAATAGTTACAAATTATGTTTTAACTTAAAAATTTTTATGTGTGTTTGTATGTGTGTGTGTGTGTGTGTGTGTGTGCATGTGTGTGTGTATGGCATGTTCAAAAGTTACTTCACAGATTTGATATATTGTTATTTGCATTTAGTATGTGTATATATCTATGCATACACACACACACACACACACAAGTATATATGGTCCACTTAAGCAATGTGAGAGTTTTATAAATTATTTTTTTCCCCTAGGTTGCAAACTATTTGCATGCAGGTAGTCAATTTTGAATATCTTTGTAACTGAAAGAGTGCCTGATGGAATAAGAACAGAACGCAGCTTTAATGGATGAAGAAACCCTTATGAGGGAGTGGTGCATCTGGGAAAGTAATCTGAGTTGAAGTCATACATCCTAGGTTCCATTTCTCAATCTGTCACTTCACTGAGTTTTGAACTTGGGTAACTTATGTAAAATTTTGGTTTAATCACCCAAAACTCAGATTACTAACACATGCCTAGATTATGTATAACATCATTCAAAAGAGAGACGACAGATAGAACCATATGAAATCCACAAGATGCTAATGAAATGCAAGATTTAGCAGTTTCTATAAAAGGTGTAAAATCAGATTTTGTCTTATTCAAGAAGAATGGCGCATTCATTAGACTCTTGTGCGATAAATGGTATGTCCCCAAGTTCACATCCACCTGGAACCTCAGAATGTAACCTTATAGGATACAGCCATGCTAGATTAGGTTGGGCCTTACCTCCTGTTACTGGCCTCATAATCAGAAGAGAGGACAAGCAGGGAGACACAGAGAGGAAGTTCTTGTGCAGATGGAGACAGACATTAGCATTATTCAACTTGCAAACCAAGGGACACCCAGGGTGCCCAGGAGCCACTGTAAACTAGGAAGAGGCAAGGAAGGATTCTTCCTTAGAGCCTAGAGAGGCAATGAGCCTCTGTTGACACCTTGATTTAGGACTTTTTGCTACCAGAACAGTGAGAGAATAAGTTTCTGTTATTTGAGGTCTCCTGGTCTGTTGTACTTCGTTAGGCAACTCTAAGGAACTACAAGGGGTAATCATATCCACCTCCTGTGAAGACAGGGGCTGGCTTAGAAGTGAAATACTGCTTTTGAAAACGTGCCCAGTGTCCTGGCATCCTTGGTCAGCACATGGCTTGCTGGCACTATCTTTTGAGGCAGCCATAGACAGGGTCTCTTTTCCACCATTGGCCACACTCTGGGAGGCTGGCCACACCCCAGTTCCTAAGTGCCAACTCCAAGTGATAATAGCTGTATTTAGCCCATTCATTGTTTTGAAGAGTAAATGAGATAATATATGTAGTGGAATTGTATGTGCACATACATCTCGGATTAATGCCTTCTAAAGGTCACTGATTATTACTATAAACTTGGTAATTTGAAGCAACCATTCTCCAATTCCATGTTGTTCTGCCTTACAAGACCATGAGCCAAGAACTTTCAAGAACAAAGTAATATTTTCCACTTTGATTCAGGATTCTTGACCACTTTTTCTTGTCAGAGTGTGAATTTGCCTTTATCACAGTGACAGTTACCAAAACTGGTGGGTGAACCTCCACTTGGCTGACTTGGATTCTTATTGTTAGGTGTCTTTTTATTTATGTTTATTTTTTTGAGTAAATGCAACTTTTTATCAATCCTTAGTAAAAATACAGAAGTAGAAAGTTATGAAAAAGTCCTTGAGCCCTGAAATTGCTTTACAGACTCTGTATATGTTTCAAGATAAATGCAAGATTTTAAATATCAGTTACCCTGGGAAGGTTCCTGACTGGCTCTTTGCCAGCATATTTAATTGAGAAATGAACAAGGTACACTCTCTTCACACATGGTCACTGCCCTCTATGGGCTCAGCCTGGGCTCTCCTGTAACCGATCAATAAATGGTTCTTCATTAGGTTTAAAATCTCAAATAGCCATCTAAATGCATTAACGAGAAAGGTATTATGAGAAATATTCTGAGGTGAGTTCAAGATCAAAGGTAAAATTCACGAAGAGTTTCAATATGTAAACAGATCTAAGCTTCCATATTCAATAGACTTCTCTATTTAACTGAACTTCTCAAAAGTCTCCTGGCATAGCTTTTGGAGTGAATTGACACAGAAAGATCAAAATTTCTGGAAATGTAGGCTTAATTGTTCATTTATGTTTTTCTAACAATTCATTATGAAAGGTTTCAAAACAGCGTTAATACTTTATCTCATGTAAAAATCATTTTCCTGGTCTTTGTTTCCAGAATAGAGACTGGTTAAATACATCTACATACATTCCAAAGCCCACAGCCAGTGTTATGATGTTGCTTTAAATAGTAACATGTATTTTAAAGAAATTAAAAGGAAAATAATTTTTTTATAAAAATGTCCCCATATATTTCCCGCTTAAAGTGCTTGCTGTTCATTCTTGAGGATCCACATTTCATTTTTTTGCAGCCTTAATAACTTCCTTTAGTTTTTGCTACTATACTGGAGAATGATTTTCTTCATTTTATTCTGTTTAAAAACATCTCTATCTTACCCTCATTTCTGACTGACATTTTTTTCTGGATGTTGAATTGTGAATGATGCTACGTATTTTCTTTAAGAACTTTGGAGATATGTTTCTATTTCTTGTCTTCATTGTCAATGATCATTCAAACACTTAGTTCACCTGGAGGTAATACCTTGTTTTGTTCTAGTGGCGTTCAAGATTTTCCTCTTTATCTTTGGTTTTCAACACTTAGACTATGATGAATCTAGATGCTGCTTATTGTTTATTTGTACTAGGGATTGAACCAGGGGCACTTTACCACTGAGCTACTTCTCTAGTTTCTTTTTTTTCCCCATTTTGAGACAATCTCACTAGATTGCCGAAGCTGGTCTTGAACTTGCAATCCTTCTGCTTTAGCTGGATTACAGGTTGTTTTAGTCATATTTTTCATCTCTGTAACCAAAAGATCTGACAAGTACAACTTAGAGGAGGAAAAGTTTATTTGGTGGTAATTGTTTCAGATCTGCAGTCCATAGTTGGCTGACTCCATGGCTCTGGGCCGAAGGTGCCATAGAACATCATGGTCGAAGGGCAAGATGGAGGAAAGCAGCTCAGTACATGGCAAGAAGAAAGCAGAGAAAGATTGAGCTGTGTTTACCAGAGACAAAAAAGTAAACCCTGAAGTTATGCCCCCAGTGACCTACCTCCTCCAGTCATACCCCACCTGCCTACAGTTACCACTCAGTTGATTCATCAGTGAACTAATCCACTAAAACAGGTGTATACCACTACACCTGATATTAGATTTTTTTTTAATTACTTGGGTTTTGCTGAGTTTTTTAATATGTAAATTTGTGTCTTCAATCAAACTTGGAAAATTTTGGCCATTTCTTCAAATATCTTTTGTCTTTCTTCTTTTGGAATTCTAATTATGTTATACTTTTGAATTGTCCAACTTTGAATTATTTTAAGTAATTTTATTCCTTGTACATCTTTGATGCATCAATTAGATATGAATAAATGGACTTTCTCAAACTCTAGCAGTCTCTGTGAAATAAATCCAGTCCTTCAGTATATTCTTTTTATGTGGGTCTATTTATTTGTTTGTTTATTTGTCTATCTTTTATTGGTACTAGGGATTGGACCCAGGGGAGCTCAACCACTGAGCCACATCCCTAGCCCCTTTTGTATTTTATTTAGAGACAAGGTCTAACTGAGTTACTTAGGGCCTTGCTAAGTTGCTGAGTTTGAACTCCTGATCCTCCTGCCTTAAGCCGCCAGAGCTTCTGGGATTGCAGGCATATGCCACTACACCCACCAGGTCTTTATTTTTTAATAAATGTTGTTCAACTCTCCAACAAATATGTGTGTCTGGACTTTATGTAAACCTCCATAGGTACAGTATTTGGTTAACTATATTACCATTTTACTCATGAGTGATAGACATTTCTCCATAAGTCCACAAGCTACTCTAAATCAAACAAACCTCCATTGATAGGTAAATGTTCTAAACTTCCTGTAACTTTTTTTTTAAATATTTTTTTTAGTTGTAAATGGACACAATATCACTATTTATTTTTATGTGGTGCTGAGGATCGAACCCAGTGCCTCACACGTGTGAGGCGAGCACTCTACCACTGAGCCACAACCCCAGCCCCAACTTCCTGTAACTTTTGGCAGTACCTCTCTTAAGTGGAATTCTATGTCTGCCCCAGTGTCTTTAAGCTGTCGTATCTCTGTCCCATTTAAGGACTTGGTTTCATTTCTATTGTAGTGTAGTGCTAAGGAATCTCATCCTTTTAGGGAATTTGTGCTTCAAATCAATTGCTCAAACCCTGACCTTCTTTGAACATTTGCATGGTCTCACAGCTCTGTTTAGAACAGGCTGTAAGACTTCTCTGTCCTAAGTGAGACTTAAAGAGTCATTCTTACCAGCACATTGGCAAATACCCTGGAAACCAGCCATCTGGAGGAACCAGATTGAACAGTTAAGCCTGAAGGGCTTGGGAGAGTCCCAGCCTTGACTTCCTCACTTCCTTCTCTCCCTGTCCTCTCCTCTCTTCTCCTTTCTTTCTTTATTTCTTTCTATAGAAGAATTACTGCTTGATATCGATTGTCATGTCTATCAATGTTTGAAATTCAGCATTTGAACATTAGATTTGTTGTACTGCGCACATTTGCTTTTGTTGAATTAAGTCCAGATCTCTTCATTTCCCAGGGCATAAAATCTTGGTTAAATTCCATGGGAAAAGATTGTGTTCTGGATATATAAACATCCAGCCAAATACTTGTAGAATTCAGAAAGAGCATATATTCCTAGCAGTTACTGAATTCAGACACATGCATGTAGATTAAATGTTAAATGTTTTCTTCAAGGAGGCATCTTACATTACAGCTTTGAAAATTTTTATTTTCCCTTCCAATTTGCTGTAAAAACCTCTCATTCTTCTGGAATAGAATATGCTTTATATGTGTGTGGAAGTGTTAGCATGACTCCTGATGTTCTTGCTTAAGGAGGCAATTATGATCTAGAAAACACAAGAGGGATAGAATTGGTAGATGAATTATAGCAAGATTTGGCACATGCAAGGTTAATGGAATATTTCAAAGTAAATCATTGCTTACAGTTTCAAATTGTTTTCATTTTGAGTTATTTTGGTTAAAAACAAATCAAAATTTAAACAAAACAATCTGCTTAATGTAAAATAAATGTGTAACTTAATTTGCATATTTGTTGGATGCTTGTTTTGGAAATCATTGTGGTAAAATGAAAATAGCCCCATAGGCTTCTGAGCCAGGTAGATGTGGATATGAGTCTTGGCTGAATAGCTTTGTGGCTTTTAGTGAGTTGCTTAACTCCCCTGAGCCACAATTTCCTTTTCTATAAAGTAGAAATGATAATACTTATCTGTAAGGGTGAGTTAGGGTTTAGCAATTCATCCAGCACCCAGGGGGTTTTCAATAACTACTTTGAGAACAGAAGACCAAGAAATGAAAGCATTTTGTTGATGACTAATGACTTCTAGGTTATGTCACTTTCATTCATACATTGAGATAATTGAGCTTCTACTTTGAAATCTTTGTATTGTGAAAAGTGTACCAAGCATAAACTGTAAACACATAAGTTAATGAATTGAATATTAATAGACACCTTACGTAACCATCAATCAGTATGTCAGGTTCTTTAAAAAACAACAACAACAACTTTTTATCAGACACACAGAAAAGTACAAGAAGAATCATCAGTGCTCAATTCAAACTACTTTTCACAAAATGAGCAATCCTGTATAAATGCTGCCTTGATGAACAAGTATGCTAACTCCTCTACTCACGACCTGTTCTCAGCAAGGGAGGCCACTCTTATGAGTTCCCTAAGTTGGATTTGAACTTTGTATGCATTGTGTCATCTGTTATATACTTTTGTGTCTGTCTCTTTCAGGTCTGTGTGTTTGTAACATTTGCTTTTCAAAAACCTCTTTGTGGAAATGTCTGTTGTCTACCAAGAACACAAAAGTACAGTAAACCTTAATGTTTCCATCACCCTTTATTTTAAAATTTTTTTTGACATTTTTTCATTTGTTCTTTTTAGGTATATGTGAAACTCTAATGTATTTTGACATATTATATATTTTGATATATATCAATGTATTTTGACATATATGGAATATAACTTCCCATTTTTGTTGTTGTATGTGATGTGGAGTTACACTGGTTGTGTATTTATATATGAACACAGGAAATTTGTGTCCAATTCATTATACTATCTTTCCTATACCCTCCTGTTCCTCTTCCTTCCCTTCATTCCTCTTTGAATAATTCAATAAACTTCTGTTCTTCCCTCCCCACCCTCTTTATTGAGTGTTAGCATCCACATATCAGAGACAACATTTGGCCTTTGGTTTTGGGAATTGGCTTATTTTACTTAGCATGATAGTCTCCAGTTCCATCCATTTGCTGGCAAATGCCACAATTTTATTCTTCTTTATGGCTGAGTAATATTCCATTGTGTATGTATACCACATTTTCTTTATCCATTTCAGGGTAGAAGGGTACTTAGGTTGGTTCCATAGCTTAGCTATTGTGAATTGAGGTGCTACAAACATTATAGGGCTATGTAACTGTAGTATGTGATTTCGAGTCCTCTGGGTATATGCTAAGGAATGGGATAACTGGATCAAATGAAGGTTCCATTCCAAATTTTCTGAGGACTCCCCATACTGCTTTCCATAGTGGCTGCACCAATTTGCAGTCCCACCAGCAAAGTATGTATATACTTTTCCCCCCACATCCTTGTCAATACTTATTGTTTCTTGAATTCTTGGTAATTGTTTTTCTGACTTATGAAATCTCAGTGTAGTTTTAATTTGCATTTTTCTAATTGCTAGAGATGTCGAACATTTTTTCACATATTTGTTGACCAATTGCATTTCTTCTGTGAAGTGTCCATTCGGTTCCTTTGCCCATTGAGTTACTTGCTTTTTTTGGTGTTAAGATTTTGAGATCTTTGTATATCCTGGAGATTAATAATCTATCTGAGGTGCAGGTGGCAAAGATTTTCTCTCATTCTGTAGACCCTTTTCTCACATTCTTGTTTTCTTTGCTGTGAAGAAACGTTTTGGTTTGATACCATTCCATTTATTGATTCTTGATTTTACTTCTTGCAGTTTAGGAGTCTTGTTGAAGAATTTGGTTTCTAAGCTGCCATGATACAGATTTGGCCTACATTTTCTTCTAATAGGTGCAGGGTTTCTGGTCCAAAACCTAGGTCCTTGATCTTCTTTGAGTTGAATTTTGTGCAGGGTGAGAGAGATGGAGTTTAATTTCATTTTGCTACATAGGGATTTCCAGTTTTCCCAGCACCATTTGTTGAACAGGTTATCTTTTCATCAGTGTATGTTTCTGGAGCCTTTGTCTAATATGAGATAACTGTATTTATGTGAGTGTGTCTCTGTGTCTTCTGTACCATTGGCTTATATAAACCAATGATGGTTTGTTTTGATGCCAATACCATGCCATTTTTGTTACAATAGCTCTGTATAATTTAAGGCTTGGTATTTTGATGCCTCCTGCTTCATTTTTCTCATGAAACATACATCACCCTCTAAAACATTCCTGTTCATAAATACTTTGTTTCATCTGCACATCTAATTCTCAGTGGTCCTCAGAGCATTGGATGATTTTCCCAAAGCACCTTATCATGTCATCCATTCATATTTCAGTATTCATTTCAATAAGAGACTTAAAAACTGAACAGCAATTTCATGATAATAGTATCCTGCCAGGGATCAACATTTCCCTTTGGTCTCATTAGGGATTTATTTATTTATTTATTTACTTATTTACTTATTTATCTATTTATTTATTTATTTGCAGTGAGGTTGTTCACTACAGGGTCTGAATGAAATTTGTAGATACTTTCTTTAAAACGTTTATTTATGAAGTATGGGCCTATGTTCAATTTATGCTGAATATTTAAGTGGCAATTCATATGGCACATTTAAAGAGAGAAAAATGTTGCATATTTTAAAATTAGATCTGGTATTGGGGTTTATAACATCTTAGAATGCTAAAACTTGAGATAACCTTTTAATTTACTGATATCTTGTACCTTGGCATACTTCAAATCCCTTTTGCCTGATTTTTCTTTAAGCCTGATTTTTTTTTTTCTTTTGTGCCATTGGCATTATAGAGTCTACTGTTTGCTACTTGGCTCATTTGATTTACCTACACAAGCACAATGGAGCTGTCTTCATTTAGCTTTTCTGAAGAAATTCATCACTGACACCTGGGAAAGTTCCTTAAAGGGAGCCATATAGAAAGCTTAAAGTATTTTTACCTCAGGTTCTCATTTCTGCAGAGGCGCTGGAGAGTATGTTAGTCAGTGTTTTGATATTATGACCAAAATACCTGAGAAGAACGACTTGGAGGAGATAATTTTATTTTGGCTCAGGGTTCCAGAAGTTTCAGTCGATGGTTATCTGGCTCCATTGCTGTGGACCTGTGGTGAGGCAGGACATCATGATGGAAGGGAGTGGTGGAGGAAAGTTGCTCAGCTTGAGGCAGGCAGGAAGCAGAAGAGAGAGAGAGAGAGAGGAACATACCTTCTTGTAGGGCATGTCCCCAGTGACCTACTTAATCCAAGTAGGTCCCTCCTCTCAGTAATCCATTCAGCCATCAATGGGTAATGGTCAGAACATTCATGATACAATCACTTCCCAAAAGCCCTACCTCTGAACGCATAAGACTCTGGGGGACGTTCTAGAGCCAGATTATAACAGAGAGCAACCTTAAGGATGTAACACTAAAGCTGACCACAATCAGATGTTTGTTCAAATGATTTTTCTCTTCTATTTTATTTGATCTTTCTTTCAAACAGTTCTTTCTTCTGACCACAGAGAGCACCTGATGTTTCTTGTTAAATATCTCTCAGTCTTTTCCAGTTTAAAATTTCTCCAGTCTTAGATTTCATCTTCCTTACCAGTCACATGTTTAAGAGTTTTCTTCTATCCCTTCCTTCACAAGCTGGTACCTGGTGTATGGAGTGGGAGGTCACTGATTGATTGAGAGCTCCCGTATTATGTATTTTTTTATATCAAGCCAAATCTTCTGTGGTCCCTGAGAATTATGTGTTTTTAGAGGTCAGCTCAGCATCCTTGTTGATGACCTTCATGATGCTCTCTAGTCACAAGCTCACTTCTGTGTTCTACTTCCAACCTTCCTCCATCCACCAGTCCTGTAGCTTCCGCTGGCACTTGTGTCCTCTTGGATGCTTCCTCTTCATTGTACTGTGGTACACTCTGACCTTTGCCTGGTCTCCTCCCTCACCTCTGTCATTTTACTATGTCTGGGCATATTGTGCACACTGTCGTGGGGAGGGCTGGGCTGAGCAACACTCACAAGAAACCAGGGCCACAGTGCTTTGAGTCACAGTGCTTTTCTCATCTCTTCCGTGTTTTCTGTGAAGGGGTTTCCAGGACCTTTGAAGCTCTGTCCTGTCTCCTTTATATCATAACTTCTGTTCTTCTCTGCAATTTGTTTTAATCATCAGGACTGATTCAGGGATTCCCTTTTATTTCATAAGAAATGTTAAATATTCTAATTGCCAAATGAATGAAAAATAAAGACAGTGAAACACATCCAAAATATTAGCATTTCAACATGTCATCAACATAAAATTTATTAAGATATTTCACATTCATTTTTTCCTCTTTCTTTTCTTGTGGGTGGTTACAGAGTCTTTGAATTCCAGTGTATGTATTTTATATTTATAGCACTACTCAATTTGGACCAGCTGTACTGGGGACTGATGGCTGCTATATTAGATAATGCAGGACTAGGTAATCCAAGGTCAGAAATGAGGAAGCCTAAAGATAATTTTAAAGGAAAAGCAAAAACATTAAATAAACTGAACTCTTAAGACTGGTGTAGTCTCTAGGTAATTTTAGAGGAAAAGCAATAAGAATAAATAAACCAAACTCTTAGACTGATGCAGCTTTAGCTGCCCGTCTTAGCATTTCATTAATTCCAAGATGCCTGATGGCCACTATCACTTGATGTATGTAAAGTCTAGCTTTCACTGAAATAGTTTTCTGATCATAGGAATCAAGTCTCTGGTTTTTTCTCAATCTATCCAAATACCTAGCACAGTGTTGACCTCATGGTAGGTACTCTGCCAGTTGTTCCTTTGACTTAAGAAACGATCACAAACAGCTGCTTTGATGTCTTTGCAACTTCCACTCTCAGTGAGTAAATTTTAGTTGTCTACAGCCCTGACACTGTTCTCCTTCTTCTCTCACCCACACATTTTCTCACTGCTTCTTGGTTTAAGGTCAATAAAGCCACATTTTAAGAACATCATTTCATCATGTGTATTTGGCAATCAAGCCAAGAATACTGGGAACTGTATATTAGAAGTACAAACTATAGGACTCCAAGGAAGCATGTGCCCAAAATTTATTGTATTGATAAGATGACTTAGCAATACAAGGATGGAGCTGGAGTGGCTTCCAAATCTTATGCAGAAATGTACCTCATGATATGCGATAATGTATAAAAATATATCTCTAATTAAATGTGTTCTAATAAGTTGAACAAATTTAAGTCAATCAGCTAGATTCCTCTTGAGTCCTCATGACAAACTTGGAGACTTAAAAAAATAACTGATTAATAAATTGCCACGCATTCCTGCCCCAGCAAGGGGATGTGGGGTTAAACAACCAGCAAGAATACTAATACGAGCATCCACTCTCCCCAAGCAGGAATACTGATATGAGCATCCACTCTCCCCATCTACACACAGGCATGTACTCAGTCACCAAACATTATAAATGGTACTCCTTTAATTCTTCCCAAACCTGCACTTTCTTTTATGTCCCTACTGTCCCCTGGATTGTGTTCCCACCCCCAAAGTCATCCCCTAGTCCACACTACCAACTCTCAGTGGAAATGACCAGCTTTTCCCCCCCTCAATTGGCAACAGTTCAATAGTATTATAAAACATACCACAAGTAAATTATTATAAAAATTAAATAGGGAAAAACCCAGGCATACAAAAAAGTCCATTTAAAAAAATTATTCTTAGATGTGTTCCTATAGTCCCAATTACTTGATGCTATGCCAGGAGGATCATGTGATCCTTGGAGTTCAAGGCCAGCCTGAGCAATATAGTGAAAGTCTATCTTAATTAAAAAAAAAGGAAAGAAAAAACATTATCATGTTAAATAGACTTAAAATTGCTCTTTAGAAATGCTATGAAAGTTTCCAAATATTTACTTTCAGTTTTTGTACTCAGGTTCTCATGAGTTGATAAAACAGCTTGGTTTATGGACTGTAAATTGAGTAGCAATGCTATAGATATGTGTACAGTCCACTGTGATGGTGAGTAACCACATGTACATTTTTTTAATTTAAAATTTCAATTACTGTAAAGTAAGTCAATAAAAAATTCCAGTGCTCAGTGTTTCAGATGTTTCATAACCTTATGTGGCTAGTGGTTATTTTAATGGACATCTTAGGTATAGAACATTCCTGTCATCAAAAAAAGTTCTATTGAACAGTGCTTCTGTAGTTCCTTGCTACAAAGTATTATCCATTGATCAGTGTAGTTGTTTAACATGGCAGCTTGTTTGACATGTAGAATCTTAGACCTACACCTACTGAAACAGAACCTGCCTTTTTAACAGGTTTTCCATTTGATCCCTATGTACTTAAAACTTTGAAGCTCTACTCTAGGGTGTTTCCAGGACAAGCTAAAATCCAAATCTGGTGAGGCTAACCCACTAATCAGTCCATAGGTGTTTAGACAAACTCTGTCCGGAACAGTAAGCACCAACCAGCCACATGGGGCTATTTAAATTAATGAAAATTAAATAGAATTGACAATTATTTCCACCCCTGGCACATTCCAGGTACTCTATTGTCATGTGTACCTAATGGCTACCATATTAGACAATGTGGATGTATTTTCTCCACTGCAAAATGTTAGGTTGGGCTGTGCTGATCTAGCATTCAGAGTTCTACATCACCCAGTCCCTAGCAGCCTTTCAAACTTGAACTCCCATGGTACTCTTTGTTGACCCTTGTCTCTATCATGAGTGAGTCAGGTAGTTTAGTTTCTGTGCACTTTCATATCCACTGTTCTTTGCCTTGAACACTATTTTTCTCGTCCTTCATCCTTATCCATCTCCCCATGTTCTCCCATCAGCCTCTATGTCAAACTACCTCATGGATTAGCTACTACAAGAACCATTTTTAGAAATTATCTCATGCATATCACACGCATGTACACACACACAAATACACACACCATTTATACAGCTCTCTTTCATTTCTTAGGTTGAAGCTTGTGTGTGTACATCTCACACTCTTTTGGTACTGATTTATTCTCTCCTCTGAGGTCAGCATTTCTCAACCTGAGCACTATAACATTTGGAACAGGCTAATTCTTTGTTGCAAAAGTAGAGTACTATCCTGTGTGTTGCAGGATGTTCAGAAGCTTCTCCGGCCTTTGCCCACTGGATGTTGGTAATCTCACAGTTGTGACTATTAGCACTACCTCCATACATTGTCCAAGGTGCCCTGAGGGATGACAAATTCACCAGTGGTTGAGAACCACTACTATAAACCTATAAATATCATGAGGAGAGTCTCTCAAAAATTATGAGATACTTTGAATCCATAGCACGTTGCAAGTTTCAGCATGCAGTTGGCACTGTTTTGATACAAATGCCGATTGGAGAATTGATGGGGAAATGTTACCAGCAGATGTTTCCTTCTTTCATGATTCCTTCCTTCCTTCCTTCCTTCCTTCCTTCCTTCCTTCCCAGAGTAAGTAACACATTCTCACATCTGATTTTGTTTTTTCAGTGAGTCTTCTGACCAGGAAAGAAGGCCTACAAGAAGGACAATTGCTAGTCAGATGTGTCTTCCAGAGCAGTTTGGATGAGCCACAGTAGATAGATGGACAAAATCATTAACCTCTTTAATTGAGATGGGATGGAGGTGACTCAGAAGTGACAGCTTTCCTGTGGTGCTCACTTTTATTATTTTAACTGTGAGTCGGAATTGCCAAACCTATCAACTTCTTAAACAGCTATCATCACTGGACTTCAGAATTTAGAGGAAAACCAAAAGATTATGTGCACCAGATTCCTCCTTTTTATCTACACATGGACACTCTTGTTAACTTCTGCTCCAGCCATCATTAGCATCCAGATAAACATAGATTTTTGAAGTTCCATCATTTACTACAAATCAAATGCAGTGTTAGAGGATAATAGAACTTGATCTATACAAGCCCTACACTTTGCAGTGTGCCACTCTTCTACCAGGAAGTCCTCTGGTACTAGTGCAATTATGGGACGGTACCTAGCTTAGCTTTGCCATACTCCTCCAGGCAAGTATAAAGGACTCAGAAGTTAGCCATCATCCAGGTCTGCAACAGCTTTGGACTCTACTTTCTTACTACTTTTTTTTCCTAGAATGTTCTCAGAAAACTAATCCCCCACACTTAATCCTGAAAACCTGAACCTTATAATATTTGTCCTGGCTGGTCTCCATTTCTGCACAGAGGTTCCTGATGTGTCTTTCTAGACCTGGCTCTAATTGTGAAGATATTGACCATCTCTTGTTTTGGACTGGAGGTGAGATGACTGTGTCCTCTCTGCTGTTTTGGTTTGGCATTTTTTTCTGAAGCCTTGTTAGAGTTTGATCCACCTTTTATCCCATGGCAGGCATGGCCACACCCTTCCAGCAGCTGGTGCTGGCATCTCCATGTGATGCTGATGCTGACACCAACACCGTGCTGTACTGGGCTCTGCATGGAAATGTGCATACAGTCATCCCCCATTATCCTTTGGAGATAGGTTCCAAGATCTCCCAGTGGATACTGGAAAATTCAGATAGTACTGAATCCTACATATACTGTGGCAAAAGACCTCTATAATGTATTTCATTCTTAATGTAGGTGTCAGCAACCTCAGAAAACAATATATTTTTCACTTTAATGGTAACGTTTTAGGTCTTCTCTTGGATGTATCAAAATCGCCAGCATCACTTCTCTTGTTCTTTGGAGCAATATTAAGTAAATCAAGAGTTACTTTACATAAGCAGTGTGGTACCACAGTAGTTGATCTGAAAACTGAGATGGCTACTATGTAATGATCAGGTGCTATATGCAGGAATAAAGGATGATTTATACCCCAGCAGGACACTGCAAGTTTTCATCACACTATTCACAACAGCATGCAATTTAAAAATTATTGCTGTTTACTTCTGGAATTTTCCATTTAATATTCTTGCATGGCAATGGACTAGGGGTAACTGAAATCATAGAAGGGGAAACCGCTCCTAAGGGGGCCTTCTGTACGTCTATTCACTGCACAAACTCAGCAACTCTCTCAGTCAAAGATGTGCTGTCTTGGCCCTGTTGAAATGCTAGCCCTGAGCAGCTGCATTCAGCTTCCTTTACAGCTCAACCACATGGCCATTTAGATGGCCTCGGAGAATGACCAGCAAATCACCCAGGAACCTACTACTTGAAAAGTCACAAAGAGTTGTTACGGTCATTTGTTCAGTCTCATCAAATATTTATCAAATGCCCACTCTGGACAAGTCCCTATGGATACAAATAAGTTGTCATGACCTTTAGCTGTTGGTCATCCAATGGAAACAGAAATGAAGCAAAAACATGATTATAGTACAGTAAAGAATGACTATTCAAAAGGATGTAGTGACACAGATGAGGGGGAGTTAGAGAATAAAGAGAAGAATAACATTTTTGTAACATTTTTATGCTAGGCAAAGTACCGGTCATTTTTTTTTAATTATATATTGCTTCCATATCTACTTAAAGTCTCACAGGTATGTCTGAGATGGGGGAAACCCCCTGCAGAAATTGATGGTTGGCTTATTTTTTCTCTGTATTTCTCTCTCTCTCTCTCTCTCTCTCTCTCTTTTTTAAACTTTTTATTAATATAGTTAGAATAGTACAGTTAGAAATAAGTCAGCTCATTGAATTTTCATCACCTGAGCACACCCATGTAACCATCCCTCTGACATCAGATTAAGAACCAAGCCACATCCAGCATTCCAGAATCTTCACAGGACAGCCCCTCAACTATACCCTCTGCCTTTCTTCTGGATGTGGCTTCCCCTCCACCTAAGGGTAATCGTCTGACTTTAACAGCATGGATGAACTGCCAGTTTTGTATTTCACATCATTGGAACCATGCAGTATGTACTCTTTTTGGTGTTTATGACAATATGGTGTTTATGACATTCATCCGCATTGTCACATGCAACAGCAATTATCATTGCTGTATAATATTCCTCTATGTGAGCATCTAACATTTATTTATCTATCCTCCTGTTATAGGCATTTGGCTAGTTTTTAGTTTAGAGTCATTATTGATAGTATTGTTACAGATATTACAGATATTATTCTAATGCACATCTTTTCTAATGCATATGTAATTATGTCTGCTGAACATGTACTTCAAGGAGGAAGTGCTAAGTGATAGGCAATTGTGTGCTTGAATGTAGCATAGGAAAGAGATGCACACAGTGTGCTCACAAGCTGCTGGGAACTGGGTCAGCACACTTCTGGTTAAAGGGAGTGTATAGGTCTGGTTTTAAAAGATAGCACCAATTTTCCAAAGTGGTTTTGTGGCCCTGAGTTTTGAGGAGTAGGTAAGAGTTATGCAGAAAGTTAATAATAATAAAAAGAAGCATAGAAAAGTGTTCCAGAACTATGCAGTATATGATTGACAGCACTGGTGGTTACTCATTTCTCTGTGTGTGTGAAATCTTGTCATGAGTTCACTTTGCTTATCCTTTTCTGAACTTACCAGCCACTAATGGAATGTAACACTTTCCCCTTTTTTCAACTTCTTCCTTCTTAATACAGTACCACATTAAAGGTCAACTGTAAAATTTTCACACCCTATTAAATACCATTCCTAAAGCTGGACATAATGCTGCAAAATGCTACTTGTGTTCAAAGACATACACATAATCATTATCATGGAAGGATCTAGTGAACATGAAATTCTTTAAATATCCAGATACCACCTGACCCCTTCTTTGTCTTTGTTGACTTTATAGATCTGGCAACAGTTGATAAATTATTTTGGAGTAGAGGATTACTAGATTAAAAACAGTAGTTGACTAAAAATAGGCCTTTGGGTTTATTATCAGTGTCCCAAGAGACAATGTGAGTGTCTGTTTTTATCTTTCTTTCTTTTTTTAATCATGATGTTAAGTATCACCAGAACATAACACTGACTTGGCTGTTTTACCACTGAGCCATATCCATAGCCCTTTCTTAAATGTGTTCCTTTTAGTTATACATTACAGAAGAATGTATTTTGACATATTATACATATTTTAGAGTATAACTTCTCATTCTTCTGGTTGTACATGATGTGGAATTACATTGGTCATGTATTCATATATGCATATAGGAAAGGTATGTCCACTTCATTCTACCATCATTTCTATTCCCATTCCCCCTCCCTTCTCTTCATTCTCTTTTGTCTAATCCAAAGTATTTCTATTCTTCCCTACCCCCTGAGCCCCTTATTGTGAGTTAGCATCCTTATATCAGAGACAACATTTGGCCTTTGGTTTGGGATTGGCTTATTTTACTTCGCATGATAGTCTCCAGTCCCACCCATTTACCAGCAAATGCCATAAATTTCATTGTTTATTATGGCTGAGTAATATTCCATTGTGTATATGTACCACATTTTCTTTATCTGTTTATCTGTTGAAGGGTACCTAGGCTGGTTATATAGTTTAGCTACTGTGAATTGAGCTAATATAAACACTGATGTGGCTGCATCACTACAGTATGCTAATTTTAAGTCCTTTGGGTATATGCTGAGGAGTGGGATAACTGGGTCAAATGATGGTTCCATTCTAAATTTTCTGAAGAATCTCCATACTGCACCAATTTTGCAATCCCTCTAGCAATGTGTAAGTGTACCTTTTTCTCCACATCCTCACCAACATTTATTGTTACTTGTTTTCTTGGTAATTGTTATTCTGATTTGAGTGAGATGAAATCTCAGTGTAGTATTATTTTTCATTTCTCTAATTGCTAGAGATGTTGAACATCTTTTCACATATTTTTTCACCAAATGTATTTCTTCTTCTGTGAAATGTCTGTTCAGTTCTTTTGCCCATTTATTAATTGGGTTATTTGTTGTTTTGGTGTTAAATTTTTTGAGTTCTTTATGTATCCTGGAGATTATTAATCTATTTGACGTGCAGGTTGCAAAGATTTTTTTCTAATTTGTAGATCCTCTTTTCACATTCTTGATTATTTCTTTTGCTGTGAAGAAGCTTTGATTTCATCCCATTTGTTGATTCTTGATTTTAATTTTTCACTTTAGGAGTCTTATTAAAGAATCCATTTCCTAAGCAGACATGATGGAGATTTGGGCCTGCTTTTTCTTCTGTTAGGCACAGGGGCTTATAAATGAATTCAACAAAGTAGCAGGATATAAAATTAACACCCATAAATCAATTGTGTTTTTAAACATCAGTGATGAATCAACTGAAAGAGAAATTAGGAAAACTATCACATTCACAATAGCCTCAAAAAATTGGGGAATCAATCTGACAAAAGAGGTGTAAGACTGCTATAATGAAAATCAAGGAACACTAAAGAAAGAAATTGAAGAAGAACTTAAAAGATTGAAGATCTTCCATGTACCAGACAAAATTAACATTACCAAGCTGGCCACACTACCAAAAATGCTGTACAAATTAAATGCAGTTTATATTAAAATCCCATTGACATTCTTCATAGAAATAGAAAAAGCAGTCACAAAATTCATTTAGAAAAATAAGAGACTCAGCATAGCCAAAGCAATCCTCAGCATGAAAAGTGAGGCAAGAGGCATCACAATACCAGACTTTAAATTATACAACAGAGCTATAGTAACAAAAACAGTATGATATTGGCACCAAAACAGACATGTAGACCAATGGTACAGAATAGAAGACGCAGAGAAAAACCCACATAAATACAGTTATCTCATACTAGACAAAGGCATCTAGTACATACATTGGAGAAAAGATAGCCTTTTCAACAAATGGTGCTGGGAAAACTGGAAATCCATATGTAGCAACATGAAATTAAACCCTTATCTCTCACCCTGCACAAAACTCAACTCAAAATGGATCAAGGACTTAGGCATCAGACTTTCACCTTTTTTTTTTTTTTTTAATTGTGAGGCCAGGTCTCATTAAGTTGCTCAGGGCCTCACTAAATTGCTGAGGCTGGCCTGGAACTTGTGAACCTCCTGCCTCAGCCTTCTGAGTCAGAGTTGCTGGGATTACAGACATGAGCCACCATAACTGGCTTTGTGATTTTCTTGAAAAGCATGAGTCTGCAATGATTTTCAGAGACTTTGTTCCAGACTTGTAGAAATATAGGTGACGTTTGCAGAAAATGAAATTAGATGTTACTTATGAGTAATTCACATAACAATTTTTTCCTGAAATGTGTTTTAGAATTATTCTGTGGGTGGTAAAGGTTGGAGATGTGTATAGATAAAATAGAGCAGTATAACAAAAATACAACATAATAGAGATTGACCCTGAAATGTAAAGGTATTTTAATTTTAGAAATCATATCCATGTAGTTATGTTTATGTCAGCAGATATAAGGAGGGAAAATGCATGATGATACTGATAAAATGACAAAGAGATATACGATAATGTTCTACTCCTAATAATTTTTAAAAGATCTTACAAATGAGAATATTAGAATTCTGTCTCAAACAAATGTCCACATCCTATACAGAACTAATGTTCTGTGGCTTTCCTGCTAAATGGAGAAAAAAATCAAGGTTATTCACTGTCAGTCCTGTTATTGAACGTTGTTCAGTAAAATGAAGCATGGTAAATATTAGAAAAGAGAAGCTGTTTTATAATTTACATATGCTATGGTTGTTCACCCTAAAGACACAGTTCAACTAAAAATTAATCCGAATGAAGAATTAAATAAGGAGTTTCTTTTCAAAGTAAATATATGAAACGATTGCTCTGATTTGATCATTACACATTTTATACATGTGTACAAGTTTCAAATTATCATGGTATACTCCATAAAATGTACACTGAATAATAATAAAAAAGGAAAATTGTTCTTTTTTATGTTCAGTAATCAAAATTTAGTAAAGCTGACACTCAAAACTTCAACCCAAAATATAAAATACTGAAATTTTTAAAATCTTAAGGAATGAATGTTTAGGACCCATTTATTTGAAAAAAAGATGAACATTTTCAAAGCAATCAAAAATAATTTTAAATAAATAGAGACACTATATTTCTGTATTTTTAAAATTATGTCTTCTTTTCAAATTAAAGTAATACATATTCTGCCAAGTTTAGAAAGTTATTTTTAAAATGTAGAAAATGATTCAAGTGAATCTTAATTATTTTTTTTTGAGAAACTACTGGAGAAATATTGAGTGAACTCTGTCCACCAAAATTTCAGAGGTAGTATAAAAAATAGAATAACAATTAATTGTTATGGAAATTAACACTTCAGTGAAATCTAACACAAATTTCATAAATACACCAAGTACTATAAAAAATTAACACATGAGAAAAGTACTAAATCACTTGGTTCAGATTATTCATTATGAATCAGATTTGCCAAAGACAATATAAATTTGACAGCATTATTTCAAAATACTTCTACATGAACCAACACACAAGTTAAGACAAAATGCAAAAGCAAGAAGAACAGACTAGGATTTTGTTTTTCAAAATAGACGACCCGTAGTATTTACATCCTTATTTTGTAACGTAATCTTTATAACATACAAAAAAAAAATGAAAACAAAATGTGTAAAGAGTAATTAAAGAAGAAAGAAATGTGAGCATAAATAAATATACAAAAATCATTCATTTTACTACTAAAGAAATTTAAATTAAGGCAATAATCATTTTCATTCTTAAATTTTCCTCTTTTTCTGAAAACTTAATAATCCTGCAGTTGGCCATGTTGAGGTTAAATATCATTCTACAGTATGTTGACAATACTTTAAATTGGTTCAGTTTTCTGGTAGCCTTTAGTATATTTATCAAAAGCATAGCATAAAAGTCCTCAAGCCCTTCAATTCAACAATTTTAGTTTTTTTGGGGGGGGAGGGGTACTGGAGATTGAACTCAGGGGCACTCGACCACTGAGCCACATCCCCAGCCCTATTTTGTGTTTTATGTGGAGACAGGGTCTCACTGAGTTGCTTAGCGCCTCGCCATTGCTGAGGCTGGCTTTGAACTCGCGATTCTCCTGTCTCAGCCTCCCTAAGTGCTGGGATTACAGGCTTGCGCCACCGCACCCGGCTAACAATTTTAGTTTTAATACCTTCCTCTAAAAAATTACTATGAAAATGGAGAGACATTCCAAAAAAATTCATGCTGCACCTGTCGGTATTATGATGAATCAAAAACTAAACAGTAAGTATGCAACAATAGGAAATCACTTAAATAATTATGATAGATGTCTATAATGAAAGATAATGCTGGCATTAAAATAACTTTGCCTAATTAAACATGACATAAAGTTTCCATGCTTTATTGTCAAGGGAAATATGCAGATTGCAAAGTAAAATGTACAATAAGGTCTTATTTTTTTTAATAGAGTAAATGCCAAGAAGCTATATGGATATGCACCAAAAGAAAAGTGGTTTTCTCTGGTTGGTGCATTCTGAATGATTTTAGTTTAGTCATTTGTAATTGCCTCACATTTGCCATTTTTTTCTAAGTGAACATACATTACTTTCATCATTTATCTTGATAAAATCATATTTCATTTTATTTTACAAGAAATGTGTTTTGTATTCTAAAAACAGAAAACAGAAATGGAATGATTAGTATTGTTTATTAATTCAAACTTTGAAGGAGGAATTCACTGGTTTCTTCATTACTAGTAAATTAAGTAATCTCATTTTTCATTTACCATGATGTAGACACAAATAGAATTCACAAATATAATCAGGCGCTAAACATGGGATTAATTAACCAAGTAATTACATAAATCAGATTGCAGTTTTACAAATTATGCCACTGCAGGAATGTCCTTTTCTTAAAATACAAGCTTCAAAAAAAAACTAATCCTGACAATTTGTAAAAAGATTGTGTAATATCTGAGAAAATATTTAGAATATATAAGTTGAAGAGAAGCTCTAAAAGACAGACAGATTTGAATCCAATAACTCTTCGCTAAGAATTTAAACTTATCCTCAGAAAAGAGAATGAAAGGTTTGAAAATTCCACAAAATCTTTTGCATGACGCCCCAGAAGTTAAACAGGAAATACATGTAATGATTTTTATTTTCAACAAACTTACTGGAAGGAGAGGTGGCTTGTTGGGAGTTTTTGGAAATGGGTTAGGTAAGACTGAGATTTTAGGTAAGATGATTAGAGGAACTGGCAGGGTACCCAGGGGAAAATGCCTAGCAGATATTTGGGAGGAGAGAATTGACCCTTGAATACGATTTTACAGTAGTGAAGATGCCAGTGTAGGATTCAGTTGCCTCAACTTGATAGTTCATACACTGTGAAGGCCTGAATTCCAGGTGAGTTCACAGTCCCTTGGTTCCAAGACTACATCCCTGGGGAACATTCTTTTCATTCCCTCCTCTGGAGTTATACTCCAGGGCAAATCACTCACATAAGCCACATTATGAACAACTGCCCCTTTCATTCCTCCATTATGCAAGGTGGCACCTAAAGATGAGGACTCTCAGGAGAGCTAAATAGAAGAAATTAAGTACAATGGCTTACATTAGTATGTGCGCGATGAAGTAAAAGTGGAGAGTCAACAAGCGGTAAAAGGAAGGTAGATGAAATACAGTAAACTTGCCAGGCATGGTGGTGCATGCCTGTAATCCCAGTGACTCTGAGTGCTGGAGCAGGAGGATCACAAGTTCGAAGCCAGCCTCAGCAACTTAGCAAGGAGTAAAGCAACTCAGGGAAACCCTGTCTAAAAACAAACAAACAAACTGGAGATGTATGTAGGTCAGTGGTAGAGAACCCTTAGGTTCAATTCCCAGTATAAGGGTGCAGGGGAGAAGAAAGAAGGCAAACTTGAGGAAAAATGATATGGGGCAACATTTCAGGATATGATTGACCCAAACATCAAATGATATAGACAGAACTAAAGCAGTGAGAACTGAGATCGGCAAGCCTAAAAATGAATAGAAATGGATAATCTTAGAGATACTGCAGTCCCCTGGGTAAATGGGCAGGAGGACCTCAAGGCATCTACAGAAGGTGGTGTCTAGGGAGAAATGGAGGATTGTGGGCTCAGTGTGTATCATCACTGATAAACAGACTTTTATTTTTGTTTAGGAAACTTGATTATGTTTCTGTATAGAACAAAAGCAATCAGGAGAGAGGGAAATATTTAAAGTACCAGAACAAGAGGGGATGGTTGATTAAACAGAGGGGTTTGAGAAAAACTGAGTAGGATTGGATCAATATACCAGGGCCAGGAGCAACCCCTGGAAAAGATAAGGAACACCAACTTCTCAGATCTAGCATGAGACTGAAATGGACAAGAAACTAATTCCTTCCAAGAAGAGATAGGTTGTCTGAAAAGTCATGGAATGGAATACTGTCTCCTTTATAGATTTCTATTTACACCATTTTTCCCAATTTATAAAATAACAAAGGAATATATATATTAAACTATATACCATGAAAGTTTGCTTTATATTTTTCCTATTCTTTATCAGCTTTGAAATCTAGTTCTGTTTGGTCATTTAAATCAACGAGTTGGAGAATAACAAACATGTAGTTATTAAATTAGGAGTTACACGAAACTTTTGGATGCCAGATTCTTTACTTGTCTGTTTTAAGTTATTTTTTTCTGGGTTGTGTGATTCTGTGATCTCACATCTGCTAAAATTTTCATGGTTGGTGTATTTCCTAATATAATTGAAATTCTAGTTTAGAGATTTCATTGTCATGAACATATCAGCAGAATCATCTTTTATTCTTCACTTGATGTTTTTCCAAATGTAAGAAAATATGCCTAATGAATTGATTAAAAAATAAAAGTTATCTTCTTGAAACTAAGCCTTTACCTTTTAGGAAAAATAATCTTAATGAATTTCAGGTTTCCTTTCGTAAGTCCTACCATGTTGTAAGGTCAGGTTGGGTCACATTCTGATAATCTGGACCAAGCATTTGTTTAACTTGTTTGCTAGTTTGGTGTAGAAGTGCGGAGTTCTTGACCTGGAAGAGCACATCACTTAACTCTCTTGTTTGAGAAGAATGGGGCCCATATCATTTTTAAGTAGTACATCTTTGTTGCCATTTAATGTCAGCTTGATTTTCAAACAAACTTTAACAGGAATCAAAAAATGCAAGAAATGCAAAGAAATACTCATTGAGCACAGAGCTAGGTGAGGCACTTCTATGTGTTACCTAGTACATGCTCAGAAGAGACCATGCAGCATGTTTTATTTGACTTGATTTCTGTATTAGGAAATGCAGGCTCAGAGAGGGGAGAATAACACAGTTGTCAATAAAGAGTTTCCCTAGCTTTCTCTATATCTTCCTACCACCCTGCCACCCACCTTGGCAGAAAGTGAAAGTTGGAGCAAAGAGAGCCTCTTGGAAGAAGTGGAATTTGAGCCAAGGCCAAAATGGTGGCCAAGATTTAGATGAAGAGGGAGGAGGAGCTATAATTTAAGGAGGGTTGGAGTCTATGCAAAGGCACTCAGATGAAGAAAGCATGGTGCTTAAAAGCTGTTTACTCAGATTTACCTAAAAGGGACAAAACCCTGTTGAACTGACTTTGGGCTATATAATTTTGGAGGATAAAGGGTTTTTTAGCAAGAAACCCAGTGGGGCCTCAGAAAGAACAGCAGCCAGAAATTAGGATTCAGGAGGTAAGATGACTTCTTGTGTCTGTCTATTGAACTCAGTGTCTCTTTTCTCCTCTTGAACTTACTGTTACGTGCTTTTTTTTTTCCTTTTCTGCACAATAATCTGCTTGCTTTGCTTAGTGTTGTCAACTCTGCTATAGCAGGGATTTATTAACCTTAGTGAATCTTCATGTCAGATTCACTGGCCAGATATCCATCTCTGACCCAATCACCTGTGATGAGGTGAATGTCTTTGAGGGCTCACTTACCTTGATGTGGGAGTAGGCTTTTTGATAGCATGGCATTGCAAGCTTCTCTATGAAGGAACTGATGGACACTTGAGCCACAAAGAACAAGGGAAGTGAGAGGGCAACATGGTCAGACTTTTTATGGAGTGTCTTGAAGGCCAGTGGAACCACTTGCACTTGAACCTCTAATTGAGAGGTGAAAGCTTGCAAGGGGAAGAGATTTGGTAGAGGGCAAGTTGAAAGGATGGGGAGACTGAGGTGTAGAGATGAACTAAGAGATAATGGCAATAACATAGGCACAGGGCATGATGGCTAGACTTAGGGAGATGGGAGAGGAATGGCAATTGCTGAGAAGACAAGGAGATACTTTAAAAGGACAAGCAGAATTTATTGAGTGGAAAAGGTTAAACTGAGTGATTATAAGGAAAAGGCACCTTTCAGCTCCAGGCATAGAGACAAAGTTGTGTGACTTTGGGAGATAAAGAAAGGAAAATGAGGAGGAATCTAATTGTGAGGAGAGAGAATTTGCCTGGTTTGGGGAATGTTATCTCAGGTTTAACTGCATCAGGGAAATACTAGCCATAAGGCTGTGAGTGGTGTGGTGGATTGTACGAAGTGAATTGAGTGAAATGGAAGCCCTGCTGATTGCAAGTTTGTGAAATGGGGATGGGGTGTTTTGGAGGAAAACAGGAAGTCAATGGCCACTAGCCTTACATCTTAATTTGCATCATTGTGGGACATACCATTTTGGGGTTTGTGATAAAATTTCAATGAACTTTTCAATGGTTAGGTCAGGTTATCAGATTGTGAAACATATAAAAAAATATGACATTGGGTAAAATTTGGGGACCTGATGAGGCACAGTGATGATAGACTGTTTTCCCCAGCAGGGAAATCTCTGGAAGCAAATCCAACACTCACTGAATTAAGAATAATGCTGGAGCTTGTGGATGACCAGTGATTCTCAAGCATGTGTTAGGATGCAGATGCAAATAGGAAAAGGTTAAATTTTCAAACACAAGACAAAATATTTCTTCCTCTTGCACTAACAGGACCTAGCCATTCCCTAATTCAGACAACATTAGTCTGAAAGAATGGTTGTGTTTTGGCCAAACCACGAAGTCCTTCTTGAGACCCTGCCAGTTCCTGGTGGAAGCCAGGAAGTATATTTTTAGTCCTCTATAACTCGGGCTAAGGCAACTATGTACCTCCTAATGGTTGTCATCCCATAGATATAAATAGAACCTTTAAAGAAACAAGCCATATGTTTTGAAGTGGTTATTTTATTTAACTCCAGATCTGATTTACAAGCACTTAATTTCCTAAAAACTACTTTATTTTATTCCTTAAGGATATGCAATGCACATAGGAATGCTTTGTAATTTGGCTGTGGAATCAGAAACCAAGGAGACTTTCCTCTTCAAAACTGTGATAAGGTCAAATGCTAGAGGCCTGTAGTAATTGTTTTTGGCTGTTCTCTTAGAATTGAAAACAAATGCTATCTAATACCCCCAAAGTAGTATGCTGTTGGTAATGTATTTGCATAGTTACACATATAATTTCAGTTTTTTCATCACTTTTATGCATTACCTCAAAATTAAATGTGGTTCTCAAATTTTGAAGAATTGGAAGAACTGATTTAACCAGTTAAAATCAGATCGGTATTCTTTTGTATCAGGGAAGTGTTGTAGTAAAAAATTAACATAAAAATGTATAAGTTAGACCAGTATAAAGATACACTGCCTGCCCATCAAAATAATGATAATTGAAAATACTGATAATACTAATATTTAGAAAAGATACAGATAGCAGAACTCCCATGCATTGCTTGTGGGAGTACAAATTGGTCAAATTTGAAAACTGTTTATAAGTGTTTATTAAAAGCTATGCATATGCCTACTATATGAGGCATAAGAGAGGTGTTCATATATGTCCTTCCAAAGATGGTTAAAAGAATGACCATGCTGCTTTATAGAACCCAACTACAAACAACCCAATCATCTATCAACAAGAGAATGGATAAACAGATTTTAATATACTGACAATATAGAATAACATTCAGCAATAAAGAACAATGAACTAACTATTCATACATGCTGAAATTATAGATGAAATCTCATAAATGTTGTGTTAAATGAAAGAAGTTGAACACAAAAGATAAATGTCTCTATTATATGAAGTTCAAGAAAAGCAAACCAAATCCATGAGGATAGACGTCAGAATAGTATCCCATGCCTCTGAGGAGGTAAGTACCTGGAAGGGGGAACCTGGCAATTCTGAGTGACATGGAAATGTCATAGACCTTGGTCTGGGTAGGGATTTCAAGGCGTATGCATCTGTTAAACATTCATCCAATTGTGAAAGTGAGGCCCAAGTACTTACTGGGTGTAAGATATATGTCAGGAAATGTATTAAATATGTTATATGCCTCAAAATGATTCACAACAAATTTTCTTCTTCTTTCCAATTTCACAGAGAAGGGAGAGGCTAAGTGTAGCACAAAAAGTTGATTCTGGGCCAAACTGGGGAGGAGATGATGCAATTAAAGTATCCAAGCAAATACAAAGGAACTCACTTCTTTGTGTTTATTGCAAGGAAATAATTTGTTTTACTTGTGAAAGTAGTAAAATAGTGTGGCCAAGAAGAGGTCTTATTTGGAGGGGCCCTGTATAGATACCTTTCATGTGTTTTATGCTACACTATATCAACATTAAAAAAGAAAAATAGTAATTTCAACTTTAAGCAGATTTATGTTATTTAAATTTTTTATATCTATATGTCCATATAATCACTCATGGAAATAGGATCATGTGCATGCTTGTGAATTTTCTTTTTAATGTGGTCTTTTATGTTTGTTTTTCCTTTTTTTCCCTATCTTCTTCACATTACCTCTTGATTATAATAACCTACTGTATATCTTACATAATTTTATTCATGTTCATATAATAGGGATGGGTTAGGCAGTTTTATGTTGTGTGACAAAAACCTGAGAAAAACAACTTGTAAAGTAAAAAATATTTATTTTAGCTCACAGTACTGAGGCTTGTCCATGGTCAGCTGGCTCCATTGCTAAAGGTCTATGGGAGGCAGAGCATCATGGCAGAAAAGGCATGGCAGATGGAGCTGCTTAGCTCATGGTTGCCAGAAAGCAGAGGGAAGGGAGAGAAAGAGCAGAGTAAGGAGCCATGGGTGAGGGGACAAAATAGACCCTTTTAGGGAAGGGCCCCAGTGACCTACTTCCTTCAGTTAAGCCTCCTTGCCTACTATTTCCAACAACTTCCAAAAATGCCATCAAATATGAATCCTTCAATGCATTTAATCCATAATGAGGTTAGAACCTTCATGATCTAATCTTCCCAAAGGTCTCACCTCTGAGCACTGGGGACTAAGACTTTGGGATATGTTGCAGATCCAAACCGTACAAAGGCAAGAGCTTATATATGTATATGAGCACATGCATGTATCTCCAAACACTCACATCCATATATATGTTTCTTTGCGCTAAAAATATGGCATTTTATTATATACTTTCTTATGTTTTGCTTTTTTTGCCTAATAAAATTCCATGGAAATCCCTGAAAGTTAATTAGTATGTCATGGTGACTTACCACTCCATACGTGAATACACTACAATTTACTCAGCCAATTCTTTTTTTTCATGGGTTTTGATCAGGCAGGCTCTTTAGCCTACTGCAGTAAGAAAGTTTTGGACTTAGAAATAGCAGTCAAGGTTGGACACTGAATGCCTCAAGGCATCTTTCTTTCCTCCATCAAAGGGTGATAAATTTATACCTGTCCACTCACTTCTAAAATGAGAAAAATGGCATTTATGAGTCTGTGTGTTTGGTATGGTGAGAAGAGCTCTGCCATGGCTAACAGTAGTTTGCTTGTGTTATGCTTACTTGTGTTATGCTTACAGTAGTGTGCCTCACACACTACTGATAGTGTGAGGCACTATCGTAAGAACTTATAGTATGTTCTTTTAATTTTTAAAATAAAAATATGAAGTAATATGTGTTATTTTTTCCTATTTGCACATGAAAGAATGAGGAAAATTTGAGGTAACTTGTCTAAGGTTGGCAGAAAATCTCAGATTCAGATCCTGGATTTCCAACTGGAGATCCTGTTCAGATCCTGGATTCCCAACTGGAGATCCTGGAGAAAGAATATACAGTTATCCAAAGCAGCCATAACTCAAGTGGCTTAAATTCATGTAAATTGGACATTTTGCAAGGACTCATTGATAATGTGAAACGATTGGTTCTCTGGAAATTGATGTCCTTATGTTGTTAATCATAAACAATACTAAAATTTAAAAATAAAAGACTACAAATGCATCAGATAACTTTTGTTTCTTTGTATTACTGGGAGTTGGACCATTCACACATGTTAAGTGAGTGCTTTACTGTTCAAATAACTATTTTTTGTGTACTTCAGAAATCCTAAGCCAAGGACTGATGGTGCACACCTGTAATCCTAGCTACTTGGGAGGTTCAGGTTTAAGTATTGAGGTGAAGTTCAAGACCAGCCTGGGCAACTTAGGGAGACCCAATCTCAAAATAAAAATTAAATTAAATTAAATTAAATTAAATATTATAAAAGGGATGCAGCTCAGTGGCAGAGCACTCCTGGATTCTATCCCCAGTACCAGGGAAAAAAAGAAAGAATGAAAAGATAAAAGAAATAGTCCTAAGAAGGTAGTGACTTTGAAAAGCAACCATGATTTAGGCTGTGATTCTGTGGATAGGTAGTGGGACCTTGGCTCAGCTGCTGGTTCATCTGTTTGGTCTGGGATCATTCAAGCATCTGTGGTTAGCTACTGAGTCACTATGGCAGCTGGGATAATAGGGATAATCAAGCTGTAAGGCTTTTATCCTGAAGTAGGTTTTTCTAAGGTTGTATAGATGGTGGTAGTATGGTTTCACAAGGAAGCATGGAAACAGAAAAATTCTTGAGGCCTACCGTTAGAACTGGTACAGCATAGTTTCCACCACACATTCTGTAAGTCCAAATGATCTACAAGACTGACCTGGACTCAACCATCATTGGATTTAGTGCCAAGTCACATGACAGAAGGCAAAGACAGTGGACCATGAATGGCTGCTGCTATTTTATTCAGGATGGAAATGGAACATAAATGTTATTAAAATGATGTAATAGTCTTGGCCTTGGTATCTTATTATTGTGTTGTGTATTTGTTTGCTCACATGTGTGCTTTTTCCTGAGAATGCCTGCTATATATTTATCCTTCATTTTGCAATCTAAAACTAGTTTTCTTTTCTTGAGGCTTTTCTTTCTATGATAGTGGTTTGCTTGTTCTGAATGTCTAAACCGAATTGAATTTCTCCACAATTCATAGCTACATTTGTTCTCTTAAAGTCCCTCTGTCTGCAATGATTATAATCTCTATTTCTCAGGTAGCCAAAGGACAAGGCATGATGTTGTGGATTTTCAAATCAGGAGAAGGAGTATACAGTTATCCAAAGCAGCCATAACTCAAGTGGCTTAAATCCATGTAAATTGGACATTTTACAAGGAACACTGTCATATTTCCCATCCAAAATGAGAATATTTTCTACACCTTCAGCATCCTCTCTCAGTTTCCAGAATCCCCATTCCGTTATGCTAAGGAAGGGCACACATTTATCAGATCAGTAAACTGAGGCACAGGAAAATATCAGTTGGACACAGGGTTAATTGAGATGCAAAGGTTTCTCATTTCTTGGTCCACAAGTGTATAATTGTCTAATTTAATATTCAGGTTGCTTCATCTTTCTCTTTTGAAGGCTTAAAATGATATATTGTTTAACTCAGCTGTTCAATGTAGCATAGATGAGTACTGTCATAGAAATGGTGGTATCCTTGTATAAGAGAACTTTAGAGAACTATGTTAAATTAGGAGCACAGTGACCATTCATTTTTTTGCTTTTGTTTTTAGTCACATGGCATAGTAGATAAAAAGAATGGATCCAGGAATTAGTCATGCTGGGTGGGATCCAAATCGCCTTTCTACCATTTATAACATGTATAATCTTAGACACTTTAATCAATTTAATTCTACACACACATACACTCACCACCCTAATATCTAGAGCAAAGTCATAAATGGCCAGCAAATATTATTCTTGAAAACAAAGGGCAGCATAGGAATTGACCATCTTCAGTCAGATCAGGAGTGGCTGGTGCATGATCGAGGATCACTTGTGCAGATGTCCTTGTGTTTCTTCTCTTTAAGTTTTTCTTTCAAGTGTCCAGATGGTGCATGGATTATCCTTGGGTAAGAGCCAATGAGATAATGCATACACAGTGCCTAGTTTAGGGTCTGGAAAGACCAAGTGCTCTGCAAATATTAGCTTCCTTGCTCGTCCATTGACTCTCCTTGTGGGGACTGGATAGCTCTTAAACTAGCCTTCTCTTTTAAGCAGACTCAGAGAAGAGGAGGATGTGAAGGTGATTTATTAGGGACTAATCCCAAGAGATGCTGGCAAGAGTGGTGGAAGCAGGCCAAGGAAGAGGAAGATGCCAAATACGAGTTCCATTTTGGGGGAAGTCCTAGCCTTAGTATGACCCTATGGGGTGATATAAAACACAGATGAACATCAGAATATGTCCTTCCTAGAGGCAAGGCAGCTTGTTTCAGATGCTTGCACTGTTGTGGGTTTAATACAACTTCCCAGTCACTGCCAGCTCTTCAAACCATTAACACACTTGCTATAGCTCCCAGGTGCAAAGGGTTGGAAACAAAATATGTAGAAGCTGGGGGCAGACACACAGAGCCAGCAAAAAGAATGGACATGGCAGATTTGTTGGCAATAGCATTGACCACTGAACACTGTCATAGTTCATGGGGACCAGGTAAACAAATGTCTTACTAAAATGGTGGCCTTCTGATAGGAAGAACAAGCCTACTTCTTAGGTCAGAGTTACCCATTATGTTGTGAGCAGCCATTAAAACAATATCATTCAACAGAAATGAGGTCCGTCTTTGAAGAAATCTGTCTTAAGTTTTAGCCTCCCCCGTTAAACTTCTGCAGGTTCAATCTGAATATGGCTATGAGCATCCCTGAGTAAAGGAAGATGGTGTGTAGGATCAGCTTTAACATAATCTCTTGCAGAAGGAAACAACTGGTGATCAATAGCTGTGTAGGGCTTTTCCTCCAAAAGAGATGATTAAACTGCAGGTTTTCTTCTGAAGAAATATAGTCTTTGCATCTTAACTAGAGTATTTAGAAAAGAGCAACAAAGAAAGTAAGCAAAGTTTTAGAAAAATTTCAGAATTCAGAAGGAAAGAAATAGAGTTATTAAATAAGAAATACAAAATTTTTAAGAAGCTGCCAATTGTCTTTGGCATATTTTAAAAAGTTTGTGAAAAAGTGATCTTTTTCAAGGTGTTATTATTTGTATTGTGCCTCATTTTGAGAATTCTTGAGAAATTTAAAATTGCTGATAAGCAATTCTGAATACTTTAGAGATAAGTGAAAACATTCTATCTGTGATTCATGGCTTGTTATTATTCTTATGTTATACTTGCCTGGGTTAAGCACCTGTCCATCATTGGAAGTAATTGAAAAGACAACTTTGCCTGAAGCTACTTGAGAACTAGAACCAGAATCTTAAATATTGAGTAGTGGCAAGATTCCAAAATTAATTATGAAGACTCTTGAAATGATGTAGCATATTTTAACCTATTTTGGTGGACAGAATGTATCATCAATGGAGAGCTTGCTTTTTCCTTTGCTTTGTGCTTCCCTGTGATTTCAGGTCATGACCAGTCTGAAATCTGAGCCTCCATCAAAGCCATGTCTTCGTACATGTAAGCACCAAAAGAGCAAGACAAGGCAGCCCATCTCTGTCTCTGTGTGTAACTCCAGTTGGTCTCATAACCAGAAGGCCCTGAGCCACAATTTGTTTCTTTTGATTATTGACAGCTCACTGTCTGTGCTGTTCTCTGATGTGACTGAACATATTAGCTAGGTTCTCCCCTAATAATCTCTGTTTCCAGTGTAGCCCATTTGGAATTTATGACATTAAGGACAGTAGATTAGAAGCCTGAAGAATTGAGGCTTAAGTCTTCTGTCAGAGATTTACTGTTTTAGGTGCAAAATATTAGCAGGCACACCAGGTCTCTTCAATTCCTGGCTTAGTACATTTAGTTGGGGAATTATCTGAGAATGAGTACATTTTCTCTAACACAGCTAGGAAATCAAACACACAGAGAGTTGTTGAAAACTAAGATTTACGTTTAAGTTTATCATTCCCTATCTGATGGGCACATCCTGTATTTGAGAAAAATCCGACCTGGAAGATGTGAACGTAGGCTCTTGAAGAACATTCCAGGAGGGTAGCAAAAGCAGACTTACTCCTTTCTTCTTTCCCACTTACTAGTTAAAGGTTTAATTAGTTGATTAAAGGAAAAAATCACTTAATAATTATGTAGCATAAATTGCTACTGGAAAAACCTATATCTTCTATGTTACAATGGTTTATTTCTCTCTTTGTGATTTGTTGGGTTTTGTGACCTCATGCTTTAAATCATTTTGCATCTATAAAGTAGTTGGTAGTTACTCTTCATCATATATTGCTATCTTTAAGTTGCTTTTTTAAAATATTTTTTTAGTTGTCAGTAGACCTTTATTTTATTTATTTGTATATGGTGCTGAAAATCGAACCCAGTGCCTCACATACGCTAGGCAAGTGCTCTACCACTGAGCCACAACCCCACCCCTGAGTTGGTTTTTTTTTAATCTTTTTTTTATATTGCTCAAACTACAGTTTAAGTAGGAATAACTACCAAAAAAGTATACTTACAGAAGTTCCTTTTCAAACTTGTCACAAACTGATGCATTTAATCTTCCTTTCTGTCTGTCAGCAAATATTTATTGAGCTTCACCAATATATCAGGGACATTGCTGGCTGATGGGTCAGGGGACAAGAGCCGTGATGCATTTCATCTCACTTTGAGGCTGTCAGTCCATAAATATTTATTGAGCCAAGACTATGCCAGGTTCTTTGCTGGCAGCTGGGGATTCAGAGATAGAAAGACGTAGTTCCTTTTATTCCCAGAATTAATTGAATTGTACAAACAAAAATGATGTAGTAGACAGAAGATATGTACTTTGATTGTCTTAGTCTGTTCAGGATACTGTAACAAAAATATCTTAAGCCTGATAATTTATGAAATCTGAATTCATTGCTTACAGTTCTGGAGGTTGAGAAGTCCAAGATCAGTGTCTGATGAGGGCACATTGTTTATAGATGGTGCCTTCAAACTGCATCCTCACGTGGCAGAGGGACAATAAGTCTCTCTCCAACCTGCTTCATAAGGTCACGAATCCCGTTCATTCCACTGGAGCCTTCCTGACTCAGTCACCTCCCGAAGACCTCATCTTTTAATAATAGCACATTGGGGATTAAGTTTCAACATATGAATGGAGGCTACCAGTATTCAGACGCCAGGGCTGATGGAGGGCCAGACCAAGTATAGTGAAATTTTAATGAAAACGCCTTTGCTTCCGAGAGACTTGCTAGATGGAAAAAGATTGAGGACATGGTCCTTTTGAAATAGGAAAAAAAAAAAACATGGGCATAAGCACAAAGGCCTGCTAAGGATTCTAGAATCTATCAGGGATTCTGAGTTATTGGAAAATGAAGTATAAGGCAAAGAGCGGCTGCAACCAAGAGGCATCATATCATAAAGAATTGGGATGTGCTATTCAAAGTGGTTCCTCTATTTTCTGCCAGTCACTTATTTGTAAGGAATGTGCTCTTCTAGGAGGCATCTGTTATGGTTAATGGAAAAGGAAAGGGAAGTTTCCAACAACATGGATTACACAGCTGTAAGTGGGACACATATCCCAGATGTGCTTGCCCTCAAAGCCTTCAGAGTTGGAGCAGATTACATGATGATAAAGTTTGTGGTGACATCACTTCTTTGCTACTGTAAAGACCACTGAATGAGAATACCCATATAGAAAAAATATTTATTTCCTATGGACATAGGTACCTGGGTGTTAGTATATTTTCACTGGTACGTCAATACTGACAACTTCCTTTTCTAAGCTCTTTGGAAAGAACTCAGCGATGTTACTATTTAGGGATTCAAGCAGTTCTTCATATGGTCAAGATACAAAGATAAGTATTAGAAAAAGATAGGTAATAACAGAGGGAGGTTGGATTGGTTTTTATGCATCACAGACTGGATAAGAAAGAAAGATACTCAGGGGAGGAGCTTTGGAGACTCCAGATCCAGTTGCCCCACTCGCATGAAGGTTCTTGGCCAGGCTTGACTCCTAAGGGGCTTTGATAGGTGTCAGGCAGCTGCTGGACTCAGATTCTATGAGAGGATAATTCTTCCTGTCTGCAGTGCACACTGCCCAGGTCTTTCAGATGGTATGAAACTTCTGACTTGAAAAATGCTTACATATTGGCAAATCCTGTGTTGGAATTGTACAGTGTTGCTAACCCTGAGTACCTTTACCCATGCAGAGTATCCAGATGGGGGACATGATGATGAAAAGCAGCTTCTAGAAATTGGCAATGGCTAATTCTGTCCCGTGATTTCACGTAACATTTGAATAAATGTGAGCTTCGTTTTGATGAAAATTTCAATTTTATTAAATAGTGTTCTTTGTATAAGCAATAGAGCTGGGCCACTCTGTTCCTAAGATTGCTTTTAATCTCACCTCATTAGCACACCAAGGCAAATTGAATTCCCACTGATTAGCCCTACCACTGTCTCTCATTCATCTTGGCCCTACAGAGCCCTGAGTATAGAATTCCACTGGCCAGTTCACTTAGGATTTGATAGAGATGTTTGTAAAGGCAGCAGTCTTTATCCACGCCATGTCTTCCTCTTCTGGATATGATTTATTAGTATCAGTTCATTAGGCATGAGATAAAATAGTTTCTTTAGTGACATTGTAGCTTTGTTTTACATTGCTTGTATTTAGATGACCACACACATGCAAGTTTATCTGGGACAGTTCAGTTTTATGCCTGTTCTCTATGTGATTCATTTTTTTTTTTTTTTTGGTAGTGGGGATTGAACTCAGGAGTACTTGACCACTGAGCCACATCCCCAGCCCTATTTTGTGTTTTATTTAGAGACAGGGTCTCACCGAATTGCTTAGCACCTTGCCATTGCTGAGGCTGGCTTTGAACTCACTATTCTCCTGTCTTAGCCTGGGATTACAGCCACTACCCCGGGTTCTATGTCATTCTTAATAGTGCCCCTTTTCACTCTCTAAAGTATTCCATCCTGGACAAAAATTTATGTGGTCTCTTGTAGTAGATGCAGCAAATGTTCTACTCATATCCATCAGGCCTAATTTTATTGATATCCTGTTGACGCTGTAATGTGTTATGGAATGTTCTCCTGACATCACAGGAACACTTGACCCACTCACTTGATAGACTGAAATTCTTGGGTGTTTACTCCCCACCTCAACCGAAAGCATTCCTCAGCCTATTACTTCTTGATCTTAATTGGTGGTTAGTGTCATTTGCTTATTCTTATGGATGTCCAGTTGCTCCAGCACTATCATTTAGAAAATTTCCTTTTCCTATTACATTTCATTGCCATCTTTATCAAGAGGTAAGTGGCTTTATATGTGTGGGTCTAGTTCTGGAATCTCTTCTGATCCATTGGTTTACGCTTATGCCAAACCAGACTGCCATAATTATCCCCAGGTGACTGAAATTTTGTTTTCAGTGCTGAGAATCTTCAGTTGAGATACACTGCTTCAAACCATGGCCAAATGCATTGCTAGTTTAAATGGATTTGGGGTTTTATTCATAAGAAGGATTTATATGGAGTTAACCGCCAACAGTATCTTCCAGACATCTATTAAATCATATATTATATGAAACCATGCTTTTTCATGAACAGTGATTTAACCCTATTCATTTCATAGAGACATTTTTTCTCATCCACAATCTTCACCTGACTCTTGGACACATTATCATCATTGGAGCATCTTTTGAAGTCATGTAACCAAGTTTTCCCAAACAAATATTTCAGAACATCTATTTATATTATTTGAAATACTACATTTTGAGAATCCCTATGTGATGTGAAAACTGGAAATTTTATCCCAAGCTACAGTATCACTGGAATAAATTTGAAGGTTTTTTCTTTTTTGCCATGAATCCCGCATATTATACTGTCTCTGAAACTACTTACTGTATTGATTTTTAAAATGATCTTTAAAAGACCTCTTTATGTATATAGCATTTGCAATTGTGTGATTACTGGGAATAATTACTAAATATGTAGATTTTTAAATTTAAGTAAACTTGTAAAAGTTTCCAAACTAAGATTAATAGAGGTAATTTGGGGCCAGTGTATCTCATCCAAATATCATTCTGTTGTACAAAATAAAATTATTAGGAAAACACTGATAACAGAAAGGACTTTTTCAGGTCTTGGCTACAAATCTAGCCCCTCTTTTATGATGGATGCTTATGGAGTAAAAAGTCTGTACTTGGACACAAGCTTATGTAATTATTCCCTGACTACTAGTCTTGGGCTTTGTAATTCCTTTGACCATATTTCAAAATGGTAAATTATAAACAACTTGAAAACTGTAATTTTATATGATTGACTTGTTTTACACATCTATGGGAAGATTTTTGGCTCAAGTAACATGTACCTTTCCAGAAGTTCCCTGTGTATCGTGCATTCAAAACTAAGTTACCAGGGTATAGGAAAATGATGTGATGTGTCTTAGTTGCTGAAGGTTCACTTTATCTTGAATAATAAAATTACTGTTCTACCTAGAACTGAGCTTAATTGTACAATATTGTATTTCCTTTGCCAATTAACCCAGTGCAGGTCTGAGGTAATATATATGAAAAATGCTTTGTAATCTAAAAAACACTAGGCAGCTGTTAATCGTTGTCATTACTATATTGGAAAAACTACCTGTGGCCAATTACAATGGAGAAAAAAATCTTAATGGTGAGCAAAGAACAGCTCAACCCTTAGGCAAGTACTTTATCATCAAAACATTTTCTAATGACTGTGATTCATAGCAGATGAAAACTAACTCCAGTGTTTTTCAAACTAGAGATCTTGACCCATGAGTAAGTTGTGAAATCAGTTTATTGGTTGGAAACCAGCATTAAAAAGAAAAGAACAGAAAAGAAATGAACAGAGTAGAATATGAGTCTAGTGAAAAGTATCAGATATAGTAAGGATAAATATTGTTTAGGGAAGATTTCTGGGTGTACATGTATGTCTAAATACTTACAAGTGTTCTGATTATGACTCATTGCTCAAAAATAAACCAGATTCAATAATATGTCATTGTCCTGTTTGTTGTTTAAAACAATGTTTGAGATCATGATAGTTATTCTTAGATTTAGCTATTATTAAGTTTTTAATGTAACACAGAATTTCAAGTCTTTTATATACCAAATGTTGATTATTCTTGAATCCAAATAGACCCTAAAGGTTTAACCATTAAAATTTTTCTTTGAAAGCATTAAGTCATTAAAAATAACCAGATGGTCAGTTTGATTCAACACATTTATTGAGAATTAAGAATATATATTTAAACATTGAACAAGAAAAAAATATAAATATTACATAATTCTGCTTTATTTTAAATGTCAATTTAGTTTCTTCTATGGGACAGAAATATTCTATAAATTCTTTATTTTTGAAGCCTGATGCAAATTTAAAAATACTATCTGAATTAATTTTACTTGTTTTCTATAACAGAAACAGTTAACTATTGCTGTGTAACAAACCATCCCTAAACAAGTGACTTAATCACTATGTATTTAGAGCCAGTTCTGTGCTTCATCAGTCTAAGCTGGGCTTTCCTTAGGGACTTTGATCCCTGTTGATTCCTTTATGCATCTGATCAGCCATGGATCTGTTGAGCCACTCTGATCGTAAGAGTATGCGGGCTGTTAGCTGGTATACTTCAGCTCTACCATACTCAGGTCATGTCTCATCCTCAATAGAGTACCCAGGGCCTCTTCAGGGGACCAAGACTGGTCTCTGAGAGAGAGCAGATGTGTGAAAGCCGTCTTGAATTCTAAATTCAGATTGGTACAGTATCACTTTGGCTGCATCCTGCTGGCTGTAGCAAGTCACATGCTTGCCCATATTTAAGGGCTGGGTGAAGCAGACTCTTCTCTTGATGGAAGAAGTGGAAAAACCACAAAGAAAAGGGCAGAGGTACAAGGAGACCATTAATTGGGGCCATCAGTGCAAGCAACCTACCAGCTGCTCTTTTCCTCCCTGTAATTTTCACTGGAGCAATATAAAGGAATCTGCTAGACAAATGCACATAAGGGCCCTCTTTTCTGCTTCTGGTTTAGCTCATAGTAAAGAGAAGATTAATGTGGAAATTAATCTAATCCATGCATTAATAAGTAGAGCACTTACTTAAACTGGGCAATTTTTTCTCTCAATTTGATTATAATAAATATTGCTAACAGAATGAATGTGTTTGCTCTGAGAACATTCTGAAGCTTGCTTTACTGAACAAATGCTTTTCTAAAAGGGTCTGGGTAAATAGAATTATAAATCAAATCAAATTTTGTACATTGAAACCTTCGTTTAAAATGATTCCTTTACATATGTTCTCTTTCCATAGATGTCTATAAAAGTCCTAGTTTTGAGACAGACTGCTCCCCAAAGCAATCTTTACCTGTGGAACATAATTGCTATATTTAGCTCAAAACTTGGGCCAGAAAGGCTAATAACATGTCATTTAAAGCTTGAAGATAAAAATGAATATAATCTGTTGAGAATAGTTTCATCAACTAAGTTTAGAAATAACCAGGTACCAGGGTGATTTTTACATAATCATTTGTCTCTTGTTGAACAAATTAGGATGAAACTTAGAGGAAATTTGAAGGGAAATTAGAAAGGATAATATGACATACTACTCATAGTGATGATTTTATAAGTAAAAGTGAACTGAAAGTGGCATTTGTGCATTCCTACCTGCCTGCAAATTTTGTAATCTAAAATAATTATTGAAGTAATATAAAGTAATTAGGGGGTTGACTTCCAAGACAGACTGCTTACATTTGAATTAAAGCTCCATCATGCATTACCCGTGTATCCCATATTAAAACTTTGTGCCCCGCACGCAGCATAATAGTGGCTCCTCCTTCATAAGTCCTCCTTGTTTGAGGACTGTGTCAGTAAGTAAGTCTGACATGTACAGGATAGTGACCAGTGCATGGTGGTACAGTAACTCTGTTGTCAATGCTACAGTTTGTTTTTATTCCAGCCTTCATGTGTTCTCAATGACTCATTCCACACTTGTTTGAATTCATATACTGTGTGCCTGCTCTGGGGTCCAGAAGACAGAGATAAAAGACCAATGCAATAAGCCCAAGTGGCTCCAAGTGTTGAGTGATCACCCCTTATCACACACTTGGATGCATAGCTGGTGATGCTACCCATAAATGGGATAGCAAACCTGAAGATCATTCAGAATGCCCACAAGACTTGCTTGTTTCTTAGAAAATATTTGCACATATATATGCCTTTTAAGCTCTTAACTAAAAGGTGTTATCTGGATTTACTTAAGTTCACACCGTCTCTACGTTTCTCTGAATACAGAAATTTCCCAATGTTATATGTGCTTGTAAAAAGGAACTTGTTATGTATGAAGAGTACATTAAGTTTAAGGAAGGTGATACATTTTTCCTCTTGTAGTGTCCAGACAATTAATTATTTTTATTTAATGAATTGTTTCATTTTAAAATTTTTTCCCCATATTTTTATTATGGTGCATTATTGTTGTACATAATGGTAGAATTCATTGTTACATATTCATACATGCACATAATATAATCATATAATTTGGCCAATACCATTTCCCAGACATTTTTATTTTCATTCGGCAGTTTCTAATTGTCCTTTGAAATTGTGCCAACCTTAATATTGATTGAATGCTGCCACAAAGAAAAGGAAGTATTAAAATTTTTGTTTTTTCCCGTAGATCCTTGGATCACATGAAATGTTGGTGTGTTAAGGAGCTTACTTGGCGAATAGGGTGTGTCAATACTATAAAATTTTTGCTTTTAATTGTCTATTCTTGATTTGGTCCCATCCCTTGTTCTGTACAGATTTACACTAGCTTAGAAGTAGTGGGTTATGTCATAAGAAAAATTTTGGTGTATGAATTTCATTCACTCATTGAAGAAATGGGTCTTGAATTCAGCCCTTCTCTTTCAAGTACTAGATAGATCTATTAATCTAATTTTTATAAATTACAGTTAACTGATTATGAAAACAAATGTATCTAAGTTTTAAATTAATCATTTTGAAGAGAAAATACTTTAATTTTAGGACACTGATGTTGTTAGTGCAAAGTGGGCAGGAATTCCAGTTATCAGTAAATCCATGGATTATGTTTTTAAACTTTAATGTAATTTTTGGAATATGTTGTAATATGTTTATTACTAAGCCAGGCATTCTTCTTTCCATCTTAAAAGTTAGGTCTATTTTTCACAGAGTAAAATTTACCTGTATGAGATTGTGATTGCACAAGTTTTAACAATTAAATGCCTTTGTCTAGATTTTAGAATTGCCTTCATTCATTAAAACACCCTCAGTATGACTGGCTATTTTAAATACTTAAGTGCCTTATTTCAGTTTTGAATGTTTTTCCTCTCTCACATTTGTGTTTTGTCTTATGTTAGGCTTCCACAGCAAAATAGCATAGCCTTGGGAGCTTAAACAGTAACACTTCCTATGATCCTGGAGGATGAGAAGTCCAAGATCAAGGTGGTGGCAGATTTGGTTCCCAGCTAAGGGGTTCATGACATGTGTACAGCTGCTTTCTTGCTGTGAAAAATAGGCTTACATGACCTTCCCTTGTTTTGTATGTGAGAAGAAAAGGGGTGGCAGGCAGGGGTGGGGGAGAGAGAGAGAGAGAGAGAAAGGGAGAAAGGGAGGGAGTGTGTCCTATTCCCAGAAGGGCTCCAGTGCCATCATGTGGATCTCAAACTCATGACTTCATCTAAACTTACCACCCAGAGGTCCCACCCCCAAATATTATCCCATTGAGGACTAAGGTGTCAACATACAAATATTGGATGACACAAACTTCACTCTCTGCGATCTTCCAGTAGGAATGCTTGGGGATGCAATTTGAGGTCAGGGCAGTAATTAATAATGAAGGCTTGAGGCTTGGACTCAGATTCTCCATCTCTTATCTCAGGAAATTACTCATAAGTCCAGGACTTGGCAATGTTGAGAATAATTTGTCATTTGTCTCATATTGTACATAATGGTAGTATTTGAAGTCACAGGCTTTGGTGGCAGGCATGCATAGGTTCAGTCCTGTGTCCACCAGTGATACCAGTCATTAGATGTGTGATTTGGACATTCTCAGTTTTCTCATCAATTGAATGAGAATAGCAGTGTCTGTCCTATAAGGCAATTGTGAAGATTAAATGAGTGAATGTTACATAAAAACTTTTGGTCTTGCCCTGGCACATGGTAGCACGAGGCAAGTTATTATTGTTGGAATTATCTAATTCAAAGCCTTTTTATTTCACAAAGGAATGAGAGAGTACCACTTAAGAATTGCCAAAGGGCGGAGAAGCTATTAAATATCTAAGTAATGATATCACTGATAATTTCTAAGTAAGTTGAGGTTTTTAGCTAGAAGGAAACTTTGATAGAATTTGGAAAGAGCATTTACATGGATTTTTATTCTGTCATTTAGCTTTGAAAAAAAGTTTTCACATCATCTGCTATTATGGGTATATCCCAAGTTTATATTTAATGTTGTGTTGTTCTTATTTTCGATTCTGCACCACATGAATGTCAGTCATTTCTAAAATAGAAAAGTGTGGAGCATAAATGCATGTTTCTAAGTCATAATAATATTATCAACAAAATTCATAGTGTTTTTACCAGCAATAGTCACTTAATAAAAAACATGTGTCAGGAGAGCCAAAATAGTATGTAGTGATTTGTGAAACCATTGTTTTTTTTTATTTTTATTTTTTCTATCATCACCATTAGAGATCATACAAGTGTCATTGTAGAAATAAATCATCAGAGTTAGATGAATAATTAAATTTTTATGTTAAGAATAACCTTGTTGATCTGAAGATGTATTTTAAGATCACCTATCTTTTTGAGCACCTTACTTTATTTGGTTAAATGCTGTGTTAGCAAGCTACTGAGACTCTGGATTGTCCTTGGTCAGTTAAAGCCAATATTGAAGCTTTGCAGGTGACAACTTCGAATTGTATATCAGTTAATATTGCCAAAGTAATGCTGTATAAGGAGCTCCTGCAAACTTCAGGCTTAAAAGCAGCACTTCTTCATTGTAGATGAACACAATACTTTTATTTATTTTTATATGGTGCTGAGGATCGAACCCAGTGCCTCACATCTGTGAGCTCTACCGCTGAGCCACAACCCCAGCCCCAAAGCAGCACTTTTTTCTAGCAATATGATTGCATTCCTGCTCATCTAAGCCTGTCTTAGCAGGGCTTCTTCACATGTCTGTCATTGCTGCAGGTTAGCAAGGTAGTGTCATTGGACTTGCATGGGCCCTCACCTGGATGGGGTCTCAGTTCAGGTATTGAGTTCTGTTCCATGTAGTAGTTCATCCTCCAGAAGGCTAACTTAATCATATTTGCATTGCAGTCACAAATCACCAAAGACAGAAAGCAAAAATGCTGAGCCATATACATGTATTTTTTTGTGTCAATCAACTAACAAACTTTTGCCCATGACAAGTCCATGGTGAAACCAAGAGGCAGAATAGGAGGGAGCTACAAATTCCAGTGTGAAAAATGTGGCTGCATGGATGCTCCTAAATGAACTGTTAATGAAATCAGTCTCCCACAGATGGGATGGATCCACTTCACATGGAAACCACCAATTTTCTGAAGGATTTCCCCGATTGGACTTCTTTAATAGC
>PVHX01008497.1:6518-83169 GCA_004024805.1 Geosciurus inauris | reverse complement strand
TAGAATGATCTATGGTTGCCTTTATTTGCTCTCCTATTTCTTTGTTGGATTGATCAATTTTTGCCTGTAATTGTTCACTTATGTCATTCTTTAGTTTGCTGATCATTTTAATTATGTACATTCTGAATTCTTTCTCTGACATTTCATCAACTGTGCTGTCAATGGATTCTGTTACAGTGGTATCCAGGTTTATTTGGGGTAATTTCTTCTCTTGTTTTTTCATGTTGATTGTGTATCTTCTTTTCTTGAAATACCAATCTGAGGTATTGCGGCTTCTATCCTATAATCTTGTATTGACACTCCAGATTACCTGTGTCTCATCTTGGAGCTACTTCTGTTCTCCCATTGTCCCCAGATGGGCACTACTGTCACTAAAGTTAGTGGCGGAAGTAGTGGATGTACCTCTAGAGGGCAGTGGGAGTGGCTTTGGCTGGGCTCCTGAGGCGGCCCCTGAGGGCTGTTTTGCCCCTCTCTTGCACTCCTGCTGGTGAACAGGAATTCTGGAGAGGAACTAGAGGCGGGCTCAGGTCTCACTTAGGCAGTGTCGCAAGCTGGAGAGTCTGTATGCAACCCTTACAGTAAGTGTGAGCTCCCCTGGGGCTAGAGGCTAGCAGGCTCTGGTCTGCCTTCAACTGGGCACCCTGGCATTCCCTAAGGGTGGTTTTGGGCCTTCTGTCTCGCCTGACCACAGGAACTCTGGAGTGGAACTGAGGCGGGCCCAGAGCACACTAGGGTGGGGCCTCTTCACTCTAGTGTCTCTGGAGGCCACTCTTACCCTGGGTGTGCCTTCTTCTGTGGCTGGTAGCAATCAGACTCTGGTCAACCCTTAGTTGGACACCCGTGGAGTTTCCTGAGGGTGGATCTGGGCCCTCTGTAGCTCCTGCCGGACCCCAGGAACTCTGGAGCAGAACTGGGGTGGACCCAGGCTGCCCTTGGATGGGGCTGCCTCATGCTGGTGTTCCTGGAGTGACTCTTGCCCTGAATTTGGGCTCCCCAGTGGCTAGAGGTAGCTGACCCTGGTCTCCCTTTGGCTGGACAACTATGGAGGTTCCTGAAGGTGGGTCAGGGTCCTTTGGGGCTCCTGCTGGTCCCCAGGCACTCTGGAGCAGTACTGGGGTGGGCCCAGGCTGCCTTTGGGTGGGGCTGCACCATGCTAGGGTCTCTGTGGGGACTCTTACCCTGAGTTTGGGCTCCTCAGTGGCTCGAGGTGGCAGTTCCTGGTCTCCCTTTTGCTGGACACCTGTGGAGGTTCCTGCGGGCAGATCTGGGCCCTCTGCGGCTTCTGCTGGTACACAGGAACTCTGGTGCAGAACTGCCTCTTTTTAACTTATTTTTAACTTTATTTTCCTCCCACTTACCTGTCTTCCCGGAGTCTCTTTCTCTCTTTTCTCCTGCTAACAGCCAACTTCTTTTGATTCCTCTTTCATACTTCCTATGATCTAATATCTCTATACTCTCAACTCCTCATATTAGATAAAATGAACTTCAAGCCAAAGTTAGTCAGAAGAGACAAAGGAAGACATTTTATACTGCTTAAGGGAATCATACATCAACAAGATATAACAATCCTAGTATATGTGCCCCAAACTATGGACCATCTATCTGTGTACATCAAATAATCCTTTCTCAATTTCAAGAGTCAAATAGACCACAACACAATAATACTGGGTGACTTTAACACACCTCTCTCACCACTGGGTAGATCTAAACAAATAAACTATAGAATTCAATAATGCAATCAATAATTTAGACTTAACAGGCATATACAGAATATTTCATCCACCAGTGAGTGAATACACTTTCTTCTCTGCAGCACATGAAGCTTTCTCAAAAGTAGACCATATGTTATGTCACAAAGCAACTCTTAGAAAATATATATAAAAAAAAAGAGATACTACCTTGCATTCTATCAGATCATAATGGAATGAAATTAGAAATTAATGACAAGATGAAAAATAGAAGCTACACCAACACCTGGAGACTCAATAATATGCTATTGAATGAACAGAAGACATCAGGGAGGAGATTTTAAAAAATCGTAGAGGTAAATGAGAACTCTGGTACAACATATCAAAATCTCTGGGACACTATGAAGGCAGTGCTAAGAGGAAAGTTCTTTGCATTTAGTTCATACATTAAAAGAAGAAAAACTCATCAAACAAATGACCTAAAATTACATCTCAAAGCTCTAGAAAAAGAAGAGCAAATCAACACCAAAAGTAGTAGAAGACAAGAAATAATTAAAATCAGAGCTTAAACCAATGAAATTGAAACAAAAGAAAAAATTGGCAAAATGAAAAGTTGGTTCTTTGAAAAAATAAATAAAATTGTTAAACCCTTAGCCATGCTAATGAAGAAAAGAGAAAATTCAAATGATTAAACTTCCTGATGAAAAGGAAAATATCATGACATTCACTATTGAAATACAGAAGATAATTAGAAACTTTTAAAAATTTATACTACAATAAAATAGAAAATCTCTAAGACATTGACCAATTTCTAGAGACATAGGACCTACCCAAACTGTATCAGGAGGACATGCACAATTTAAACAGATCAATTTCAAGCAGTAAAATAGAAGATGCCATCAAAAGCCTACCAACCGGGGCTGGGGTTGTGGCTCAGTGGTAAAGCACTTGCCTAGCATGTGTGAGGCCCTGGGTTCGATTCCCAGCACCGCATATAAATGAATAAAATAAAGGTCCATTGACAACTAAGAAAAATATATAAAAAAAAAAAGCCTATCAACCAAGAAAAACCCCAGACCAGATGGATTCTCAGCCACACTACAAGACCTTCAAAACAGAACTAATACCAATATTCCTCAAATTATTCCAAGAAATAGAAAAAGAAGGAACCCTTCCAAACTCATTCTATGAGGCCAGTATCACCCCGATATCAAAACCAGACAGAGGCACATTGAGGAAAGAAAACTTCAGACCAATATTCCTATTGAACACAGATGCAAAAATTCTCAAATAAATTCTGGCAAATCACATACAAAAACATATTTAAAAGATAGTGCACCTTTCATTGCTGTAAAGGTAATAATAATCCTTACTGCTGTCTCCCCAGGAAGTGAATCATTCCTTCATCCAGCATTTCTGTGCTGTCTATGCTACTACTTGTCAGTCACAGAGTGACTGCCTCAGCTATTAAACTGACTCTTGGAGTAACATGGGGCTTGTGTTCAAGTTGCCCTTATTTTGCTTAATAATGCCCCCAAAGCACAAGAGTTGTGGTGCCAAGAGTGCATCAGGGCATAAAACATGGAGAGACATATTATTCTGGCAATGTAGCAATGCTGCAGGGCATGTGGGCCAAAAAATATACATATTTGTAATGTTTGGTATTATCCATGGTTTCAGGCATCCACTGGGGTCTGGGAGTGGGGTGGATTACTATAATGTCATTTTGAAAGAAAGAAAATAAAGGAATCATGTGAAGATGAAAAAAAAAATAGTGCATCATGGTCAAGAGGGGTTCATCTCAGGTACACTAAACAAAGAAATTAAAGAAGACCTTAGAAGATGGAAAGATCTCCCTTGAATCAATAAGTGGCCTGGATTTAAACTAAAAAGTTTCTTCTCAGCAAAAGAAATAATCAATAACGTGAAGAGAGAGCCTACAGAATGGGAGAAAGACTTTACCACATGCACGTCAGATAGAGCATTACATTCCAGGATTCTAAAGAACTCAAAAAACTTAACACCAAAAAAATGACTACCCAATCAATAAATGGGCTAAGGAACTGAGCAGACACTTCACCGAAGAAGATATACAATCTATCAACAAATATATGAAGAAAATGTTCAACATCTCTAGCAATTAGAGAAATGCAAATCAAAACTAAGATGTCGCTCACTCCAGTCAGAATGGCATTATCAAGAATACAAGCAACAATAAATATTGGCGAGGTTGTGGGGGACAAGGTATACTCATACACTGTTGGTGGAACAGCAAATTGGTGCAAACACTATGGAAAGCAGTATGGAGATTTCTTAGAAAACTTGGAATGGAACCACCATTTGACCCAGCTATCCCACTCCGCGGTCTATACCCTAAGGACTTAAAATCAACATACTACAATGATGCAGCTACATCAATGTTTATAGCAGCTCAATTCACAATAGCTAAACTGTGGAACCAACCTAGATGCCCTTCAATAGATGAATGGATAAAGAAACTGTGGTGTATATATATACACAATGTAATATTACTCAGCCTTAAAGGAAGAATGAAATTATGGCATTTGAAGGTAAATGGATGGATTTGGAGAACATCATGTGAAGAGAAGTAATCCAATCCCCCAAAAACCAAAGGCCAGCTGGTTTCTCTGATAAGTGGATGCTGACGCAGCAGGTAAGGGAAGAATGGAGGAACTTTGGATTGGGCAGAGGAGAGTGAGGGGAGGAAAGGGGTCATGGAATGAGAAAGATGGTGGAATGAGACAGACATTATTACTCTATATATGTGCATGATTGCATGAATGGTGTGACTCTGTATCGTGTACAACCAGAGAAATGAAAGCTCCATTTGTGTACAATGAGTCAAAATGCATTCTGTTGTCATGTGTAACTAATTAGAAAAAACTTAAGAACAGATATTGGAAGCATGAAATTGTAGTAAAAATGCAATGTGGGGTTTAACACTACAGGGTATTCAGTTAAAAGGATCATAAATAGGTTGATAGAACTGAGAAACTTACTAGAATCCACAGCATGTGCAAAAGTTTTATAGCTGGGCATGATGGCATACCTATAATCCAGGATTCTCAGGAGCCTAATATAGGAAGATCACAAGTTTGAAATAAGCATGAGAATTTAGCAAGATTATGTATCAAAATAAAAACTTAAATGGTGTAGGAATGTATCTCTGTGGTACAGTATCTCTGGGTTCAATCCTCAGTATCCAAAAAAACTTTTTTTAAAAACATGAAAGAAATTAAGAGAACATTTGTGAGTTGATAACAGGAGGTTACACCCAGAATCTTTGAACAATATTTATAATGTGGTAAGGAATATTTAACAAATAATTAAAGCATAACAAAGTTCTAGTGTAATCAGGAGGAATAAAAATAATGATCTATAGATCACATTCAAAATAATGTAAACACTAATCCTAAACCATAAGAATTATGTATTGTAATATGGCAGATTCTATAAACAGAAAAATTTCCAAATACAAAACAACTATAAATGCTGGATTTCATGTATGGGCCATTAGTGGCCTACAGACAATGAGGATACCAGCTCCTGGAATACTTCAGGAGTATTAGGCAGAAAATGCTAGAATGAAACTACTATATACAATGTGCTTAGCTACCTGTAGTCATTCCTCTTGATAACCCTGAGAATATCTCTTTCATCAAAGTATAGGAAATGAACTAGTGTGAGGAAGGCCAACATCTTAAAAAGCTCTGTGGTTGCTGTTCTCTATAGGGTAGAGATGATGGTCATAGCAGATGCCATAATAAAACTAGGCTCCCTGGCTGCATTTCCAAATGGATAGAGACCAGGTGGCAATGTTAATCATCAGAGGCAAGCTGTGTGCAATTAACATAATAAGACAATGGGGTAGAGTTATAACCAAAGTATTTTAACCTAAAGGGATCTCTGGTGGTGGGTAATTGAGTATGAAATGCCTAGGAATAAAATAGATGGGCCACTATTAAAACACTGCTTGATGTGTATAAGTGAAAATATTCTAGTTCTAGCAGCAAAAACTTGATGTAAGTCACTGTAGTAGGGATATAAGACCATTATCCAGTCCCCAAATTTAAGCTGGTTTTTAGATCCAAAGACTTTTGATTGGAGGTATTGATGAATGTCCTGAACAATCACAAATGGTTACTAAAGCTTCCTCCAAGCCTTCCCCAGAGGAACAGATAGTCATGTCCCAGGGTCACTGTGCATTAAGGAAAGGAAAAAAGCTTAGCCATCCAAAAGTTAAAAGATACTACTCTAAATTTATGCTTAACCCCCAGAGACCTGAAATTCCACCCTGATTGAGCAATCAGAGAGGGGCTTATGGAGATGTTAAGTGATAGATCTTGGCTATAGTCCATTTGATAGTGGATCCACTGAAACTGTAGAACTATTGTGTGGTTATTTACCTCTGTGATTATTTCCCTCAGAAACTGGGTGAGTGTGCACACCAGTTTTGTAGCTCATGGTGTAAGGACTCAGGATAAGAAAGCATATTTTCCCACTTCTCCCACGGAAAGCAACACAGCATCCTTAGGTATTACAGAGATTTGTGCCACCGTCAACAATGTGATGTACAGGCTATGATTTCTGCCATATCCTCCTCTGACTCCACTGGTATAAAAGCTAGCTGTATGTCCACGGATACTTATGCATTATCATAAACCTAATCAGATTGTAACACCAATTGCTGCTGCTAGTCCGTATGTGGTATCATCACTGAAGCAAATCATTGCATCCCTTGGCACCTTTTATGCAGTCATTGACCCAGCAAACATTGTCTGTTCTATACTGAGTAATCAAGAAAGCCTTCACTCTTAACTCAGAGCTATGTCAGCTCTTCAGCTCTCATTCTTAATATATCCTAGAAGAATCTTGTTTGTCTTGATATTCCACAGAGCATCATGCTGGTTCATTACACTGACAGCAATATGCTGATTAGACCTGGTGATTAGGAAGCAGCAAAAGTAGATACTTTTGATAAGTATATGCATGCCAGAGGAAGGTAAGGTAAATCTCATGAAAATTCATAGAATTGCCACATAGATGAAATTTCTGGAGGAGTGGTGGTCTGCACCAGGTCAGGATAGTCCCTCTAAAGTGAGAGGAAAGTTGGCTATACTTTTTTTCATACCATGAAAAAAGGGGCATAGTGCTTGCTAGACCTTTTTAGCTTTTAGAACATGTACCATATTGGAGTATATGTAACCATTGTAACCATTTGAAGTTACTATTTAAAGTGGGTCCCAGAGTAAGAGAACATTCAATACTGGGCACAAGATGTGCTGTGAATGGCTTTGCTTGAAGTCACTCAATATACATGAGGCTTGATAGAAAAAGAATCACAACACAGACTTTTAGGATTTGAGGATAGTATGGAATCTTCTTCCAAAAACTATCCTTAAGTTGAAATATAGATCTCAATTTGAAAGGTGGTCTGGCAAAGCAGGGCTATTTATTGTGAACTAAGCCTTATTTGATTTGTCAAATTATTAAGTTCAACATGTGCATTCCATTTAAGTCATTCTACATTTTAGTTGAAATAGTCTAATAAAGGGCAAGCTCAAGATGATCTAGACAGTATAACTAAAATCACCCAAGCCAGTGAATCAGACTCCTGGGCCCTTTCTTTACTGCCTTGACATCACATCCTCACCTACACCTATGGAGTCATATTCAGTTATCTGAGGTTAATACAGGAAGAAAAAGAAGAAGCCCTTCTCTAGGGATAAGTCTACAATGTATTCTGCCACCAGCCAAGGATAGAACAATATTATTTAACAAATTGATCTAGTCCCACTTAGGGGTGTCACTAAAAGACACCAGTGAAGGGAAATCTTCCTGAGTCAAACTTCAGGGGATAATTTATGCTCCATTATCTCTAAAAGGAGAGATAGGTTCAAACCTAAAGTTATTATCTGTTAGTGGCTAAAAGGTTAACTGGTGGGTCAAGGACTATTAGAAATGTGAAGATTGGTAGCAACAAGATCTGAGGAAAAGGGATACAGTGGCTATGAAACGGTTTTGCTTGTCTCTCCTGTGGGAAGCATAAATGACTGAAAGTTCAAGCTATTGCTTTTCTGGATTCACCACCACATCCAGCTGAGGCCACACTTTTCATGGGCTCAACTGAACCAATGACTTGACAGAGCAGCTTCCACAGACCCATTCCTGCAGACACAAGGTTTTTTAATAGAGCAGAGTAGGGCATGGTTGGAAGAAGTAGGTCACTGAGGGCATCCTTTGGGGTTTATATTTTGTCTCTAGTGAGCAGAGCTCTCCCTGTGCTTCCTGGCTGTCATGGACTGAAAGCTTTCTTCTGTCATACCCTTTAGTCATGTTCTCCTCACACTGAGCCCAAAGCATTGGAGTCATCCATCTATGGACTGAATCTCTGAAACCATGAGCCAAAATAATCTTTCCCTCCTTTAAGTTGTTCTTCTGAAGATTTTTTGGTGGCAGCAATGGAAAGCTGACTAAAACAAGATTATCTTGGATTATCTGACTGGGTCTTAAGTGCTGTCATAAGTGCCCTTATAAGAGAGAGAGGCAAAGGGAGATATCACATAAATACAGACGGGGGAAAAGGAGATGTGAAGACTAACAGAGAGAGGAGGAGGACGAGACAGAGAGATTTATTTGAAAATGTTGATGATGTCAAGCAATGTCAGCAGCCACCAGAAGATGGAAAATGTAGTAATGGATTCTCCCATAGGACATTCAAAGGAAATTCCACTCTTCTAACACCTTTATTTTGTCCAGTGAAACTGATGTCAGAACTTCTTCTTGCCAAAAATACTGTGAGAAAATAAATGCATGTTGTTTGAAACAACAAAATTTGTGGTAATCTGTTAGAGCAGCCATAGGAAATTAGTATCTATGTCTAATTATGTCTTGGTGTCTGCTTCTTGAGAACCCAAACTAACATAAATGATGTCACAGTGGTCTAACAAAAGAAGCAACAAGATGAGGTCTGGGAAATAATCCACTTGTTGTCTAGCTAAGAGGAAGTCAATCAGAGTGGTATATGGGGAACAGGGAGTCCCTGGCATAAGGCAACCTAGTTGCTAAAGGTGGTAACTTGGGAAGGCATTTGGAAGATAGAGAACAATGCCTCCAAGGACAGCAGAGTCAGCAGGTCTTTGCTAAGTTGTACTGGTAGCTACTAAGAAGTAAGAAGAAAATGAGGGTCATTGAGTAATGGCTAAGGGAGACATAGTGGACTGTTTAGTCACAAAATGGAAGAGAAGACATTAGTAAATAGTAGATTGAAGCCCTGAAAGTTAAAAGTCACAAAACTCCACCAATGATTAAACAGTCAAGGAAGGTTTGTTGCCCTAAGGTCAGGACCCAGCATGGAAAACTGAAACATGAGTCCTTCAGTTAGAGATGCTGCAGAGGCTTACTCCATGCAAACAAATAGGTAGCTCTTTTGAGAGCTGTCCACAACTTTCTCTTCTGGATGCCAGCCTGATAACTAGGACTAGATCCCAGCATAACCTGAATGGGACATGTTGAGCTGGATAGTGGAGGAAATAGTCTATATACCAAAGGACCACAAAATTACCTGTCTTATACCAGTGGGAGCCAGTAGAGTACCCCTGTATTGGATTCAAAGAGGCTTGATCAAGAGGACTGGAATTTAAGAGTGAATAAACAAGGACTTATTCACTCTTATTCACTTGGGGCACTTTCTCAAGGCATGGGCTTTAACAACCTTGCAAGAAACAGAGTAGATATGTGTTATGGTTTGGATGTGATATGTCCCCCAAATGCTCATGTGTGAGACAATGTAAGAAGGTTGAGAGGAGAAATTATTGGGTTATGAGGGTCTTAACCTAATCAGTGAATTAATCCCCTGATGGGATTAACTGCATGGTAGGTGGGTAGGGTGTGGCTGAAGGACATAGAGCATTGGGGGCATGGCTTGGAGTATATATTTTTTATATGGCAAATGTAGTCACTCTGTGCTTACTGATCATCATTTGAGCTACTTCCCTCCACCATACTCTTCACCATGATGTCCTATGTCACCTTGAGCCCCAAGGAATGGAGGCTGCTAAGGATGTAGACCTCTGAAACTGTGAGCTCCCAAATAAATTCTTCCTGCTCTACAGTTGTTCTGGTTGGGTCCTTCTGTCACAGCAGTGAAAAAGCTGACTAAAACAGTATACTGGTCACTTCAGTGGTTTTTGGAAGTCTGAGGAAAGTGATTGGCTTATCCTGAGTAAGGTAAAAATGTTTGAGTTGCCTAACTGGTGGTAGGGGAAGGAAGAGAGAGGCTGAGAGAAGTGGACATGCTGGAGTAGGTATAGTACTTACATAACATCAGAATGCCAACCAGAGGATTATGTTCCTCTGAAAGAATCAGACACAGAATAACACATCATTCAGCAGTCCATCAAGACTGCTATGAGGACAGAGGCACCAGAACCACTAAGAAATGCATAGTGCCCTTTGGAGACCATGGCTTCCCATGGGAGAGGTGGCCACAGAGCTCAGATCATTAATATTTATAGAAATGAAAGAAAATAAGAGATGAGAGCTCAGGCTGAGGTGCTTAGCCACCAGAAGCAAGAAGGCCACATTACCTTAATAATTGACAGGGTCAGAAGGGTGACCCAGAGGCTTTCATAGCTCAAGAGTTATTAATAGAGTTTGCCACCTCTAAGGGGCAAAGACACGCAACCAACAATGGTGCTGCTTAATATCTACAACCAGAGGAAAAGGTAGCCATGGAAGAGCAGGAAGTTGAGGGAGGTCACCTTAAGAAAAAGTCACAAACCCACTCAGTCCTCAAATTTGATCCAATTTTCAGATCCAGAGCACATTAACTCAAGAGATTGATTAGTCAGTTCGACTTTAGAGACTCTGAGATACATCCAAGATAAACATCTTGCCCAAGATTACAAGGAATAAATTACATGCTTTTAAAACTTATAAGAGAATGCAATATGTGAAGGAATTCAATGTAAAAAAATTAATAAAGTAGGTAAATACAAAAATGTGCAGGGCTGGGGATATAGCTCAGTAGGTAGAGTGCTTGCCAGGCATGCACAAGGCCCTGGGTTCAATCCCCAGCACCAAAAAAAAAAAAAAAGTACAGAATACAAGTAATTAATAAGTACATGAAAAATTATTAAATAAATTTTCATTACCTCATATTAAATTGGTTAATAGATATTTAAAACAAATGTATACTAAATATAAATTCAGGAGTATATAAACTTGTACAATATTTCTTGAAGTTATTTTCACTATATTGTAAAACACCTAAGATTGGGGAATCCCTGAACCTACAGATTATACACTTAGGAATTCATTATCCACAAATTCTCACACATGTGTATAAGGGTTTATGTTAATGTTTAAAAAAAGGATTGGTAAAAACATATTATTATAGAATAATAAAAAGTAATTAAAATCATAGTACTGAATAATACTTATTGACATGGAAATTTTCACAAAACATTATTAGGTGTGAAATGGTGGATTAAAATATTTTTTATATTGGTGTGCTAGAGTTTTATTCTAAAAATAAGTAAAAAATTAATAGGATTCATAAAATTGTGGGGTGGGAAAGAAAGGGTACTAGATGTGCAAGATTAATTATAGCAGTACTCTTGCTTTCGAATGAATATACTGAAACCCAGGAAAGGTATTTTAAAGTAGAAATAAAATAGACTGTTGAGAGCAATATTGCATAGGAAAACTGTGTGTGTACATATGGGTTAAAGAATCATAAAGTTTACACCAACATATTACTAGTACTTATCTTTGCTTAGTACAATTATACGTAATAATTATTTCATCTTCAATGATACTATGTTTTATTTGCTTCACTTTATTGCACTTTGTAGACATTGTGTCTTTTCAAATTGAAGCCTTGTGGCAACCCTGCTTCAAGCCAATCTATTAGTGCCAGTTCTCCATCAGCATGTGCTCATTTACTGTCTCCTGTTATATTTCAGTAATTCTTGCAGCATTTAAAGCTTTTTCATTATTAATATATCTCTTATAGTGACTCGTGATCAGTGTGATCTTTGATGTTACTATTATCATTGGTTTTGGTGCCACAAACCACACCCTAATAAGATGACTCAGATCATCTATCATTCACTGGCCATGCCCCTGGCTCTCTCCCTCTGTTCCCCGAGCACAACAAGATTGAAATAAGGCCAGTTAATAAGCCTAAAATAGCCTCCAAGTGTTCAAGTGAAAGAAAGAGTTGCACATCTATTACTTTAAACCAAAAGCTAAAAATGATCAAGCTTAGTGAGGAAGCATGTAGAAAGCAGAGACAGGCAGAAAGCTAGGCCTCTTGCACCAGTCAAGTTGTGAATGAAGATGAAAAGTTTTTGAAGGGAATTAAAAATGTTTCTCCAGTGAGCACACAGAAGATAAGAAAATAAAGCAGGATTATTGCTGATGTGGAGAAAGTTTTAGTGATTTCCTGGACAGAAGATCAAACCATTCACAACATTCCTTTAAGCTAAAGCCTAATCCAGAGCAAGGCTCTAACTCATTTCAATTCCATAAAGGCTGAGAGAGGTGGAATTTATAGGAGCAAAGACTGAAGTTAGCAGGGGTTGATTCATAAGGTTTAAAGAAAGAAGTAATTTTCTTTCTTTAAAAGTGCACAAAAGTGCAAGGTAAAGCAGCAAGTACTGTGTAGAAGCTGTAGCAAGTTATTCAGAAAATCTAACTAAGATAATTGGTGAAGTGGCCACACTAAATAGCACATGTTCAATGCAGATGAAACATTTTTTTCCTTATACTGTGCGAAGATGACATCTAGAACTTTCATAACTAGAAAGGAAAAGTCAATGCTTGACTTCAAAACTTCAAAGCACAGTCTGGCTCTCTCATCAAGGGATTAATACAGCTAGTGACTTGAAGCCAATGCTTATGTACCATTCCAAACATCCTAGGACCTTTAAGAATTATACTAAATCTATTCTGCCTGTTCTCTGTGAGACAACAAAGAATGGATGATAGCACATCTGTTTATTACATGGTTTATTGGATATTTTAAGCCCACTACTGAGAACTACTGGTCAGATAAAAAAGATTTCTTTCAAAATATTACCGCTCAGTGACATTGTGCCTGAGCTCTGATGAAAATTAAAATGAGAGTAATATTGATTAATGCCTATTAACATAATTCTTCAGCCCATGGATCAAGGAGCAAATCAACTTTCAAGTTTTATTATTTAAAAAATACATTTCATAATAGCTACCATCTATTGTGATTCCTCTGATGGATCTGAGACAAGTCAATCAAAACCTTTCTGAAAAGGACTCACCATTCATGACGCCATTAACAACATTTGTGATCCATGGGAGGAGGTCAAAATGTCAACATCAACAGGAGTTTGGAAGAAGTTGATTGGAACCATGATGGATGATTTTGAGGGGTTCAAAATTTCAGTGGAGGAAGTTATTACAAATGTGATGGAATAGCAAGAGATCTAAAGTTAGAAGTAGAGCCTGAAGATGTGACTGAATTTCTGGAATCTCATGATAATTTTTAATGGATGAAGAAATGTTTCTTGTAGAAGAGCAAAGAAAATAGGTTCTTGAAATGGAATCTACTCCTGGTGAAAATGCTATGAACATTGATGAAATGACACAGAGGATTTAGAATAATTTTAAATTAATTAATAAATCAGTGGCAGGGTTTGAGAGATTGCCCCAACTGTGAAAGAAGTTCTATTGTCCTCAAAGTGCTATCAAACAGCATCGCAGGCTACAAAAAAGTCTTTTCTGTGAGGAAGAGTAAATCAAAGCGGCAAACTTCATTGTTGTTTAATTTTAAGAAACTGCTAGAGCTACCTCATACTTCAGCAACCACCATGCTGATCAGTCAGCAGCCATCAACAAAAGCAAGACCTTTGCCATCAGAAAGATTAAGGCTCAATGAAGGCTCAGATGATTCTTAGTGTTTGGGGGCAATAAAGTATTTTTCAATTAAGGTATGTAGGTATGTACATTATTTTTTAGACCTAAAGCTGTTTTAAACTTTTTAGACTACAGTGCAGTATAAACATAACTTTTATATACCCTAGGGAAACAAAAAACTTACATGACTCACTTTATTATGATATTCACTCTATTGCAGTGGTCTGGAACAAACCCATAATATCTTCAAGATGTGTTCATTTTAAAGTTTTTTCTATTTTCATTACATTTGCAATGAACATGTATAAATAACAACAAAAAATAATTCTTCCTGTTCTAAAATGCTTCTCAAGATCTGCCTGCATGTACCTGATGGTCCCAAGGCAGGCATTCATTAGCATTCACACAAATCTCTTAAGCTCAAAATTAACTTGGACCATAATGCAATTCAGTTTTTTTAAGATCTGAAACAATAATCCCATTGCAAAAGTATGGTACTAGCAAGCACGGTATTGAAGCATGTGAGCAAAACTGAATATTGTAATCAATGAAACAGAATTATTGTGACATACTTAGCTACATGCATAATTTTGCTGCTTGATAAATAAACCTATGTTTACATTAGGCCACAAAAGTACTATAACTGGCATTTTCTTTAGGGCCAAAGTAAATTTTGAGCTTTCTCTCCTCATGTTATATCTATTATTAGCGTGGATTTTGTTTTTTCCTAATGGCATTTACCATTTATTTCTTTTCACCATCATCATTAGTATAGTCACACTCACACTGATACTAACACATAGGAAAACCAGAGCCTGGAATTCCTGTACCACTAACTCTGCCCCATGCCCTAAGATGATATTTTTTATGTTCATTTCTTATCAGTGCAGGCCCATCACCGCAATCTGATATGTCTTTAAGCACTTTGCTGGTACCCGTGCCACACCTGATGCCCTGGAAGCACTGGGCTGCAGAGGACTTTAAGGCCTTAGGAACTTTGGAGAATGAGCTCATAGCTTACCTGCTGCAGGATGTCAGTTTAGTAAGTACAGGTAGGTGGAGGGTGGAAAGAAATAGAGTGAGGAATGGTTCTGCCTCTCTGGCACTTGAGAATCTAAGAAATGAGAGATCAGAAAAGAAAGACTTTCATTAAGGAAAACGAAAGACAGAGGCTAGCCCAGGGACCTTACTTCTAATTCAGACTTTAGCATTCTAAAAGACTATAGCTGTTTTATCCCTAAGGGTCAGTCTTAAACTCAATTTAATTCAGGAATGCAGTGGACACTTGCCAAAAAATATTTCTAACCATTCATGCCTAAAATTATTTTAGCATACACAAAGAAAGCCTTGATTCCCCAGTGAAAGAAACACAATAAAATACTAAAACCAAGGAGAATCAGCCCAAAGAATAAGTGGAAATTGTATACAGATTAATAGAATTCTAGGGCTGGACCTTAGAGATCAATTATGGCAAGACCTTCATTTTCTGATGAGCCCACTGAGACCCAGAGAAGCTATATTATGGAGGGTATAAGTATATTGAATAATAATTTACTGGATCCCAAAACACTGAAACCAGAAGTAGGTCTAAAATTTTAAAGTGAATGTCTAAAGACAAAGATAATGAATGCAAAAAATGTGTATTAATTTAATTAAACACATAACCCTGAAAATGACCTAGAAAAAGAAAGTTTTAGACAACCATAAAATGATAAGTGCCAAGTGGATTGTTGGGGAAGTTTGGTGCTATTTTGGATGTATATATGACATAGCAAACAGATCTCTGGACAGAGATTAAATGATGTGGGTTCTTGTCCTGTTTCACCAGCCTTCTGTATGTCCCAGGCAAGATATTAGACCTCAGGGGATCCTTCAATTCCTAGAGCATAAGAACTGGAAACATGAAATCTAAACCCCCAAATTCCACACAATAGTGGAAATTACAGTTTGTGAAAATCTCTGGAAAGTTCTTTCTACAAATATTAGCCTGTCAATGCCTTTGGTCTTATCCACTAAGCATCTGTTAGGATTCACACATGAACAAAAGAATCATAGATCATTTTCAACATTATTGCTTATACCAAAATTGCCTTGTAGCTAATATAGCATATCCTAAAATGTGGCCTATTTTAAGTCTTTAATACCAACTTAATATATGCTATGGAGAGATAAAATTCTAACGAAAATTATCTCATAACAACAAGACAACAATAAAAATGCATCTTCAGCCACTACCTCCTGTTCCAGAAGTAGGAGTGCTCAGAATCTACCCTCTGGCCCATGGGTTTAGTCTAGACCTGAAAGAAAGGAATTTTTTTACTAAGACTATTGGGGAGGGGAATGTCTAATTTTATACTATTCCTTTAAAGACTGAGTATTATTCATTAAAAAACTCAACCATCTGGAAAAATAATAATTGAAGAAGTGCTGAAGGGATTTTTAAAAAATAACAAATCATTCCAAGTTTAAAGAAAGGCAGTGAATAGGATTCTGTCTTTCTTGTTAATTTATCCAGCAACTTTAGAGTCTCAAGAACATTCTTTTCCATCAAGCATCTGACCTCCCCAAAGGCTGCTTGCATTCCCAGACATTTATCAAGAAATAGTTCCGATTTTTCAGCTTCCCTCAATTACCATTTCAGGGCAAGATCCTGCTATCGATTTTTACATGTCATTCTGACTGACTCCAATGAGAGTTGTGCACATAACTCAGTAGTTCAAAATGATCCCTAGCCTCCCAGTCAATGCCCTTTCCATAGAGGTATTTTATAGCTTTCAATTCCCAACTTTTTTATTTCCTAAATCATCTCCTCAGATCTTCAGAGATTTCCCCCTAGCTCCTCTGACATCTGAAAGCAACACTTTCAAAACAAAAGCCATTTTTAGTTAAAATCGTAATTAATTGATTGATTGATTGATTGGTTGGTTGGTTGGTTTTTCAATGCTGAGGATCAAACCTAGGGCTGCATGCATGCTTGGCAAGTGCTGTACCACTGAGCTACATTCCCAGCTCAGCTCTGGTTTTTTGTCTTTTGTTTTTTTGTTTCTAAAACAGCATCTTTCAAAGTTGTCCAAGCTGGCTTTGAACTTGCAATTCTCCTGCCAAGTAGCTGAGATTTCAGGCATGTGCCACTGCACCTGGCTTAATTTCTTTAACACACAGCCATTATTGCCTCAGTTGGCTATATGGTAAAAAGCAATTACTAGCATTGACTTTCCAAAAGAAAGATTAGGGTAATCTTAGAAATAGTTCACAGTTCATAGCAAGACCACAGTCAGAGATGTCAAAAGGACTTTGGAATACTTCAAGTACACCTAATTATATCCAATTTGAGTAGATATTTAATCATATACCCATTCACATAAATGCTAATAGTATAGACTTTGAAAAGTATTCATCCTTTTATTTTCCTATATACTCTTCACTTTTCATACTACTGGATAAGAAAAACCCAGAACCTTGGCTTACAGTGGAGGTAAGAACGAAAGCAAAGAGTAAAAGGGACAAAGACAGGCTGGATGTAGGACACCAAACAATTAGGAGAATATGCCATACCTAAAAATGGACCCAGAAATCCAATCAGAGCAGTAGCTCCAACGTGGAATGGGTATTCAAGACAAGAGAGTAAATCAAGAGTCAAAAGCCAAGATATGACTATGGATAAAAGCAAACATCCAGGAACAAGAGAAAATATAGAGTTGCTGTATAAAATAAGACAAATAGTTAAGAGACAGCATTCACAAAGGAATGATGAAAAAATGTAAAAACCGAGCCATAGAAAATCTGCAGTTTAGTCAATGGCAAGTTCCAGTAAGAAACTGTGCACCAGCTTATCAAATTACATGAATAAAATCATACCTGACACAGATAGGAACTCAAGTAATAGTATCACAAGAACAGTCTAATACACTGAAATATAATGGTAAGTAATAGACTTACATCCTTATTTCCAACAAACTCAATGAAAATTTCCAGTTAAATAATACTAGGCATATCACATTGAGTTTTCACTTCTAGCTATCCACACCAAGGAAATTTTAAAATGTATATCTATTGAAATATTTATACAATAATTTTCATAGCAACATTATTCATAATAGCTAGAAACTGGAAAAAATGTCCTGATGGTAAATGGATGAACCAAACATCATAAATATATACAATGAAATACTATTCAGCACTAAAATGCAATAAACCATGGAAAAATTAAAAACAGAGATGAGCCTCAGAAACATTATGCTAAGTGAATGAAGCCATACATGAAAGGCTACATATTATATGATTCCATGTACATGAAATTTCAGAAAAGGCAAAACCTACAGAGCTCACCAGTGGTGACCCAAGGCTGGAAGAAGGAGCAGAAATTGACAATAAATGAGCACCATGGGACTTTTAGGGGTTTGATAGGAGTATTCTAAAATTGGATTGTGGTGAGAGTTGCACAACTGTATTGATTAACTAATAAGCATTGAACTGTACATTATGTTTATAATGAGTGAATTTTGTATATAAACTATATAAACCATCACCCTCATCTCCCACCCTCCTAAAAATGTAATGCAGTTTCTACATTGTTGATCTCTCACTCTCTCTTTCCTGGGTATGTGTCCTTGGATCCAAATATCATGTTGTGAAAAAGCCCAGAACTAATGATGAAATTGCACATAGATGTTCCAACCAAAGCACCTGCTTTATACTCAGCTGACAGGCAGCATCAACTGCCAGACACTTGAGTGACCAGGCTCCTGATGATTCCAGCCCCAGCTGAGTATTGAAGCATCATGGAACAGAAACAAGAAATCCCTGCTGTGCTCTGTCCAAATTCCTGACCCACAGAAACCACAAGAGAATATGTAATTACTGTTGATTTAAGCTACAAAGTTTTGAAGTAATTTGCATCACCAGTAGATAACTAATACCGACACAAATGAATCTAAAGTGATGACTGACAATTTCTAAGATGAAAAAGTAGCTGGATCAGTGAGAATATATACAATTGGGAAATAAATTTATTTCTCGCAATAGATTGATAAAAATTTGGGGAGTCAGGAAGGGCTTACAGCTGCCATATGCTGGACGAGCAGGCACTAAATACGGTCAGTGAATACATGTAAAAGACTTTGTCAGAGAGTATGAGAAGGTAAGCATGAGCAAGGTCTTATTACACAAAACCCTCTGGTGCATAGCCCTATTCTGTCAAAAAGAGCTATGTGATTTTGGACAGGTAACCTCTCTAAGCTGTTGCCTTGTATGTAAAATGGAAATTTGGGAGGACTAAATGAAATAGTATATGTTAAACACTTAGCATAGGGCCTGATTCAATTACTATTGGCTACCATTTTTATTGTCACAAAATGCTTTGATCTTACCAATATTATGGTCTCAAATAATCTCTACTAATAAGATTGCAACTTGAGTATAGGTTTTAGAGACATAGAGATAATGAGACTTTAAAGTCCACCTTGTGCACAAATCATTTCAGAAATTCAAATATCTTCCTTTGCATTTTCTAATTTCTGGGTTCCCTAATTAATTACTGAAAGTCACCCGTAGAAAATAATTAGAATCAAGAGTCATAGTCCCTAAACAGTTAAAGCATGAGGTCTGTTTCTTTATTAAATGTAATTCATGAAATCTGATGATATTATTTCAGGTGACTCTTTCTTCCTAGGGAAGCAGTTTTGCCATGTCATTTTTTATGACTATTTATCAGATGATAGCTTTTTCTACATGATATTTGCAATTTTAGAAAGCAAGTCAGGAGGTGAAAAGAATCTAAATTACAGGGAAAGAAGAGGAAAGTTGACTCGTGTTTTTCCATTAAAGTTATTGCATGTCTGTAGTTCAAGAAGCTGATCAGCAAGCCTGTAGGGTAATAAGCAGCTGCAAGTAACCAGAGCCTGCTGCTGATAGCCAGAAAGACACAATGAATCAGATTCATCTGATATTGTCATCTTCTGTTGTACTTCCCTAAATGACTTGAGACCTGAACAAAAAGGAAAGTTGACCCCTACTAAAGAACAAGCATGCATTTGGAGCTTTACATTTTCACTGCTACTTCAAGGACATTGGCAAAGAACTGCCATCTGAGGACATATATCTAAAAAGAACATCTTTCTAAGATATAGTGTAGAGGCTTATCTGTGTCATACCTGTCTTTCTGTCTCTAGTGCTTTGCTTGATTCCTGGATCATAAGACGCACTTGATTAATGTATACTGAACTGAATTTAAGTTCCAGGTCAGAAAGTAGATTCAAAACTCTCTAAAGAATAGTCTGTAGAGACTTGAGCACAAAGATATTTCTCCCCTAAGCCCAAGAAAGCCACACTTTACTTACTACTCTGATTTTCTCCCTCTAATCAGGCCTTTTCTCTTGCTAGGATTATATACCATAGCATAATCTATAAGAGTAAAATCTCTAGAGGAAGACTGGCTAAGTTCAGATCCTAGTTCTGCCATTTGCTTACCTGTATTGCCTTGGGCAAAGCCACTGTGTCTCTGTACTTCATCCGCAAAATGGAGAACAGCAATGCCTACCTGTTACGGTTATTGTGAGAAATAAATCCACAAGTTAATGTAAATTAAGTAGACTGAAGCTGGAATATAATAAGAAGTCAGTAAATGTCAGTTGTAATGATAGGTATGGTCCCAGGCATGCAAACCAGGGCCATGTCCCTTTGCTAGATTGTTAGGAAGCCACACAGACCACTGCAGCAAAGAATCCTTCCTGTACACACACATTCTGAGAACGACTGGAGAGTGTGTTCCTTCCTTCACAACTTAGAGAGTGGTATTTGGAGAATCACACTAAAGGTCTTTGGTAAGTCCTCATGTATACAAAACCAGTCTTCGTTTTGTGAGCATACAGTTATTTTCCTACCAATTTGATTTCAATTAATGACAAATATGTCCTGAAAATTCAACGAGTCTTTGATTTTTCTCAGCAAATTAGACAATCTTACCAAACTTCCCCCAAATTCCCACTGTTCATACTCAGTCATATTTGGGAACACTTCATTTTATATATTTTAAAACAGGTGTTCTAAAGGCTTGAAATGCTGCCACCTAGAGACGACTATTTCATAAATATAACCACTACAGGGATCATGAAAGACTGCTAAAACAGGACTTGGATATGCATTCCAGAGGTCCACTTTCAAATTCTATCATGTAAATTATTTACCTTTTTTATAAAACAAATACAATCAAGCAAAAAGTGAAAGAGATTCGGAGTAGAAATAAATAGTATACCTCATAATTACTATTTCTTAATGAATGATCTGTCACTCTTCACTTTTGTTTTTCATGTGGAATAATCTCTCACTCGGAACAGAATGGGAATTTGTGGGAATTAAGAATTTCTTGCTTTCTGGCCTACCACCCAAGTTCTGGATGGTTAGGTCCCACCTCCTCAGTCCTGATAAACATATACTTCTTCAGAAGGACAGAGACTAAACGGTGTGTGTACAGGATATTTCCTGGAGCCTAATCTACAAATTCTGTGTTTGCACATGAGTTTCTGCCAATGCACATGCCTTTGAGAAAACCACTTTTTTGTGTGTTCAGGGAGTAAAATAACATGTTGAAGCCTGGGGCATAAGTAGCTAGTTAAGTTCTTTGGTCACAATTTGAAATTTCATGAGGATTTGAAGAAAATTGTTATTTCCATCACATAAGAAAGAATGTTTTACTAACACTGCCCATTATGCAAAAAAGAAGAAACATCCAACCATAAAAACATTGAGGTTTTCCACATTTTTTATTACTATGTGACCAATGCATCCTTTCAGGATTCAAGTCTTTCTTACTGACATAAGGCTTTCAAAAATTATTACTGATTTGATTTTTGCTTAGCAATCTTTGTTTTTTAATGCTTTTGCCCTTTAGCCTCTCCTTTTACTCTGATCCAATTTCTATTCCTCTACTGACTCCAGGTGAAAAACCATTTCACAACCACCTATATTTGTCCAGTCTTCAGTGAGAATGGAATAAAATAGTCTGGCCATTTAAGAGATACTTTAGGTCATTTGTTAGAAAATACCACATTTAGGAAAACATCAAAATGATTATACTCCCAAGCAATGTTCTAGCTACAGTCCAACAAGCACTTGGAAGCCTGCAAGGATATGAGGAATAAAAATCAGCATGCATTTCATTACATACTGAGCCAAATGGTAGCCTAATTTCCCAATTATCCTCAAGAAGTGACATGATCTCTACAGCCCACCTATTTAGTGGCTGGACTCTCATATAGTACATTATGCAATTTGAGATGAGATTATAAACTTTGATCTCAATGTTCATAACAAGGTAAGATTTCATTAAATGTTTCTAAATGTATCCATAATACAATTATACATTTGAATTAGGAACAGGCATCACCATAATGTAATATTATAGCACATTCATTCTGGCAGGTTAGATAAAGGGTAAGAAAGATGTCAGTGATAAAGAGTTCCTCCTCTTTTTTTCTCCCTAGAATATCAGGGTTTTGCTCTGCTATAGTCAAACTTGAGACTATTCCATTCTTATAAAGAGAATATAAATCAAGTTCAGTCCCTCACAAACTCCATACTGACATATTGGGTTAAATATTTAAAGCTGTTTTATAATATTTATTGTAAGTAAATGCTTTTGAATGTCTTTTGTTAATCTCCATTCAAACAGGTAAACAAAACATGAGACTGAAGAATTCAAAAGATTTGTAAGATTGCAGAAGGGCAAGGGGCAGTGAGGAGGCAGCACAGCAAAACATTCTCTCTCTCTCTCTCTCTCTCTCTCTCTCTCTCACACACACACACACACACACACACACACAGACACAAAGTAAAAAATAATGAACAACATGGAGTCATGCCAAAGTCAGATATCTCTAAAACATTGAAAGATACAAATGTCAACATGTGAATAATTACATATACCTCATACTTCTCATACATATATATGTTTATGTGTATATATATGGGGAATTCTCATTTCATGGAAATTAAAAATCAATTTATAGGAAATCTCAGAACAACAAGAGGGTAGAGGATAAAATAGAATATTCCATCTCTGAAGGGCAACCCACTCTGTACTCCTTAAAAGAGAGTTCGAAATAGTTATCCTAAAATTTGCCCATTGTGGAAATGGCCTGGCCAAGGATTTGTCCACATTCTAAAAAGTGATATATGTTTTGCAAGGTTATTTTTCCCTCATTCTTTTTTAGTGGTTCTTTTAGTGCTAGGTCCTATGTAAGAACAAAAAAATATATATATACACATACATACAAAAACTATGTCTTAAAAATTACTGAAGATTTTTTGTATATGAAATTACTTTGCAGCATTCAGCAAATTCATTCATTTAAGAGTAATTCTGACCATCTCCCATAAAAAAACATCCAAATTGTGTTGGGTTTGCAAAATTCTGGACAATATTCACCAAAATCCTAAAAGTTATAAATAGGTAAGGACACGGGTGACTCAAACCAGTTCAGAAATGCCTGAAGTCAAAGAAATCAGAATTTAATGAATTCTTAGCATTCTTATTCACAATAGTTCAGTATACCATATCTAGCCTAAATGTTACCAGATTTTCCCCTGAAATGATATAAAATGTAGTGTCATCAGATTGAAAAATTCTATTTCATACTGCTCCCAGGATCTCCTTTGATAAATACAACTTCTTTAATCCACCAGGTTGCCATAAGCAAGGCAGAACAGAATTCACAGGAAATATCACTGTGATGCCCACCTGCATCTTGGGAGTAAATTATATAATGAAGAAAAATGAAAGAAAGGAGCACTTGCTATTTCCTTTTAAGAATTCCATCTTATACACTTATCTTGTGGTGTACCATATTGTCAGCACAATGAAGTTCCAGATTCATGCAAGTGGTCCAGATATTTTGATGTCTTGAGTTACATAAATCTTTCATAGCAAATAAATAAAGATAAAGATATGCCTGCACTTTATCACAATGAACATTGAAATAAACTCAAAGTCAAAATGAAATATAAAATGAAACCCTCTGTGGAGGCATTATTAATTATTTTTATTAATAAAGAAATTAGGCTTTTGTAGAAAGCCTCTAATCTCCATGAACAAAGAACTAATAAAATCAAGTCAGTAACAGGCTTTTAAATTCTGTGTGCCTTCTCCTAGGGACCCTGGGCAATTCATCTAAATTGAGTATTTGACTATTAGAACACATAACTATATATCTATTAAAAGATCATAACTTAGGTCACATACATTTTCTCAAATACTTGACAACATATGATTCCTTCATTTAAAGAGATCCATAATTAATAAAATTAGCATTACCTTATCTGCTCTATAAAAGAAGACTATAGTAAATGTACTTATTTTTTACTCAAATATAATTCTGCTTTATTCAAATCCCTCTTTGACCTCTGACTATACAAGGCAAATAAAAACAATAATCTTTCCTCTAATCCAGAAAATATTTCACAACCAGATTAATTTTCATAAAATACTTCCACCATGTTGCTTTTCTCATCAGCCATATCCAATGGATTCTTGGTTACCATCATAACTAACTAACCTGCATCTATTGCTCCCCATAAGCTTTTTATCTCCTATCTTTACTATCTTAGAGCCCACACAAAGCTTCTGCTCTTGCTGGGTTTGTCCTTAGTTTTCAGGCACAGAATGTAGATTCACCAGCAGAATGTTGATCCCAGTGTTTTTTCCTTTGGGTTCATCCTTGTCTTCATGAGTCCAAACCCTACCCTTAATTCCAGGTTCAATAAAAGTCATGTTCTCTGTAAAGCTTTCCCTATCAGCTCATCTCACAATTGTCTATATTTCCCAGAGATTCACACCGTATTTATTGTCTTCACTAACCAATTAATATTTATCATATTCCTTGCATTTTCAATTAACTTCTTGAATGTTTATACATCTTCCTCCATACATATTTAAATTTAATAAGCATAGAGACATGTTTTTTAATATTGTTTTGCCTTTAATGACCCTCCCCTAGTCAACTGCATATAGCAGGTGTTCAACAAATTCTAGATTTACTCACATAAGCTCAAAGAGCAACACAAGGGATTCACGCTCTATATAAAACATTCCCTTCCAGAGAAACCTGCTAAGCATTACTTTAAGTTGCCAAAAGGAATGTTATCCCATGAGTGTCATTAAAAATAGATAAACACTATTTTGTGCTAGATGGTATTAAAGAAAGTAATAACACAGGAAAGAAATAGCCATGGGTATACTGGCCCCAGTTCTCCTGTTTTATTATTCTTTAGATATTTCTGTGCCTTCCAGACTGTAAACATCCAAAAGAAAGAGATAATTTAGTACCTGGATAGCTGCTTTTGTCTCCAATGAATGAGGAAAATGAAATACACAATTAACAATACTGAGTTCTATTTATGGTTCCAAATTAGGCCTGATGTATCTATGAAAGTTCTAAAATATATAATATAGTAATCCCAAATTCTATCAGACAATTTTCACAATATATACAGTCTATTAAACAACATTAACTACATTTTACCACCAGCATGTCTGTTTCGTCTCTGTAAATTTTTTTGTATTGTCATCAGCCCTAACTACAGTCCATGTAAATTTAATGCAATTATTGAAATGGTTAATTTAAGTATACTACTAGTATGCTACTTGGTTTTTATTTGTTATTTATGAATTTTATTTCTCTATTACTCCTTTCCTGTCTTTATTTTCTGGGGAGAGTTATTCAAATAATTTATTTTTGTCTGAAACAAATTTATTAAGAAACATCTCAGAAGAGTGAAAGACAGAGGAGCAGGGCAGGGGGAGTGTCCCAGGGAGAACGGTCTCTGATGTCTTCTGCAGGTGGAGGCAGAGGAGACTCCTGATGTCCAGGTGAATGCAGAAGTGCTCTTGGCTAAAACCCGGGCAGAGGAACCTGAGGTAGTTGGCACATGTTGCTCCTGCAGCTGTTCAGAGTCCAAATGACCGATATCCATGCAAGGTGTCAGGATCCACAGAGCACAGATACTCTGGCTGTGCACACAACAGCACAGTTGTCAGACCCAGATAGCAATCCCCCCAGTCACCTGCTTCCAGAATTTTCTGTTTGTCATGGGGTTGCCCAGAGTCAGTCTGAGAGACTAAAACAGGTGTGAGGGTCCTTGCAGGTGGGTAGCAAAAATGGATGGCAGGCTGCCTGACACTTCTGATGCACTTCTGCCCTGACTGTTGGGCTTCCTCAGGCCGTGGAGGATCACAGGACAAGGGTAACAGGTGAAGGGCAGGCTTACTGGGACACCTCTTTGGGAGTATAGGGGAATTGGAAAGATCCAAGATGCATGGGCAAGGCTTAGGCTTCCTCGGAGGCACAGGCTTCCCCTGGAACATGCAGCCTGTCCCCTGGATTTTCTGGTGCTCCAGTATAAGTAGGTAACCATAGGTGCATTGAACTTTCTCTTGGCCAGAGACACCCAGATCGTGTGTAAATCATAACCTACATCGAACATTACTGTCAGTATTTTGGGTCTGGGTGTTTGGGAGAGACTTCACACCATAATCGTGGGGTAAATACTGCTCACTCTGCTTCAGCCATGGGTGCTGAAGGATCTGCTTGGCTATGAGCCACTTCTTGGGGTCCAGGATCAGTATTTGACAGGTATTTGTGCTGCCACAGAAACATGGAGGGACACAGAAGGTTCCATGCACGATCTGCCTCAGTATCTCCTAGCCATGGGTCCCATAAATGGTCACCTCCCTGTCAACATAAAATACAGAATGGCACCCAAACTCCAGATGTCCCCTGGGGGCCTCTCATATGCTTGCCTCAGGATAATTTCAGGGGCAAAGTGTGAGAGAGTGCCCCAGAACTCGTGCAGTTCCTGCCCAGGTGTGACTATGGTGCTGAAGCCAAAGTTGATAAGTTTAATGTGGCCTCTGGCATCCAGCATGATGTTCTCTGGCTTTAGATCTCAGTACACAATGCCCTTGTGATGGCAGTAGCCCAAGGTGCACACTCTCTGCAGGAAAAGTCTGTGGGCCTCTTCTCCTGCATGCCACCCTGTGGGATGTGGTCCAATAGCTGTGCCCCAACTGCATGCTCCATCACCATATAGATATTTCTGTGGGTCTCAACAACCTGAAATAACTGAATCACATTAGAATGCTCCAGCTCCTCATCATATCCAGTTCAGAGAGGACTGGGAGGTTCTACACTGTCTTCAGCAGGACTTTCAATGCCACCTCTGCCCCTGTGGGGCGATGGCAGGCTAGTTTTATCAGGCCAAACCCATCATGCCCAGTGTCCCTCAAGACTACCGTCTTGCAGGAGCTGGGCCCCTTGCAACACTACACTAGTCTCACTACTCTGGGTATACATCCTAAGCAGGAGCACCACCTAAAGATCTAGCTAAAAAAAAAAAAAAAAAAGACCAAATGATAAACCAAAATCAAAAACACAAACAAGACAAAACAACAAACCCAAATCAAAGAACCAATATTCAAAGACTACCACAACTAACTGCCAACCACCAAATGCTATAACTACATGGGAGTCTGATAGATAACCACCAAGAGCTTCCTGTACTTGTGGACAAAAACCCAGCCTTGGCCACTCTCTTATATACCTGCACTTTGAAACTTACTCATGATGGCTCCTTGTGACATCAGAGCAAGTCATAGCCCAGTCATGCCTGGCCATAACTCCCAGTGGTCATCTCCCTTTTGGGCCTCCATAATTGCTTTCATTTGCAGAATAGAAATAAGGAAGTATTCCAGACATTTTTTGCTTGAATGGGTTATGGAGACTGATATTTACTTGTTTAGGAATAAATATTTGTGCAGAACTTCATTGTACTTTTCATTTTCAGCCTCAAAATCTATTTTTCTTTTTTTTTCTTTCTTTTTTTTTTTTTTTTTTTTTTTTTTTTTTTTTTTTTTTTTTTTTTTTTTTTTTTTTTTTTTTTTTTTTTTGTGGTGCTAGGGATTGAACCCAGGGCCTTGTGCTTGTGAGGCAAGCACTCTAACAACTGAGCTATATTCCCAGCCCCAGCCTCAAAATCTGTAATAACTTTTTGCTTTGAAAGACCACAACATTATCTACACTCAAGGTATACAATTCCTTTTTCTTCTAACTTGGAATAATTGGTGTCAAAAGGATGATAGCATCTTACTCACCACCTTACTCACATGGTGATACTGCAACAAAATGCTCTGTTCCCTAGGACACCATAGAGCACAGTATTAACACCTGTGGGGATGAGAAGAAGGCTTAAAGTTTCATCATAATTTTTCCATATAGTCCTATACACAATGCATACACATTGCATCGTGACACCAGTAACTGAGGGAGATGGGTAGAGATGTACAAGAACAGCATTTTCTGGTACTGAAGCTGTGCAGCTATAGGTTCACACCAAAGTTGTTTATCCAGCTCATGTTAAAGGAAATGGCCAGGAAAACTGCACAGAAATACCTGTAAGATGTACCTAAAATGAAAGGATGGAAATTCAAATATTTCATGTGAAAAATCAATTAGGAGAGAAGATAATCATTAATGGATATAAGGCCTACTGAACCAGAAGCTTGCCCTCCTGTCCTTATAAGGGCACCAGTCACACTGAGACAACAGCTTGCCCTACTCCCTTATGACCTTATGATTCTTAATTTTCCTTCTTGTGCTTTGGGAGTCTTGTTAAGGAAGTCAAGTCCTAAGCCAACATCATGAAGATTTGGGCCTACTTTTTCTTCTATTAGGCATAGGGTCTCCGTTCTAGTGCCTAAGACTGATCCACTTTGAGTTGAGTTTTATGCAAGGTGAGAGATAGAGGTTTAATTTCATTTTGCTACATATGGATTTCCTTTTTTCCCAGCATCATTTGTTGAAGAGGTTATCTTTTCTCCAATGAATATTTTTGGCACCTTCATCTAGTATGAGATAACTATATTTATATGAGTTTGACTCCGGGTCTTCTATTCTGTACCATTGATCTGCATGTCTGTTTTGGTGGCAATACCACGTCATTTTTGTTGGTATACCTAGTACAGTTTAAGTTCTGGTATTGTGATGTCTCCTGCTTCACTCTTCTTGAGGATTGCTTTGGCTATTCTTGGTCTCTTATTTTTCCAAAAGAATTTCATGATTGCTTTTTCTATTTCTATGAAGAATATCATTGGGATTTTTAACAAGAATCACATTTAATCTGTATAATGCTTTTGGAAGTATGGCCATTTTGACAATATTAATTGTACCTATCCAAGAGCATGGGAGATCTTTCCATCTTCTAAGGTCTTCTTCAATTTCTTTCTTTAGTGTTCTGCAGTTTTCATTGTAGAGGTCTTTCATCTCTTTTGTTAGATTGATTCCCAAGTACCTTATTTTTTTTTTTTTTTGAGGATATTGTGAATGGGGTAGTTTTCTTAATTTCTCTTGCAGTGGATTCATCACTGATGTATAGGAGCATGTTTGATTTATGGGTGTTAATTCTATATCCTACTACTTTGATGAATTTATTTATTAGTTCTAGAAGTTTTTTGGCAGAATTTTTTAGATATTCTAAATATAAAATCATGTCAGCAAGTAGTGATAATTTGAGTTCTTCTTTTCCTATTCATATCCCTTTAATTTCTTTTTTCTCTTTGTTTGCTCTGCCTGGAGTTTCAAGGAGTATGTTGAATAAAAGTGGTTAAAAAAAAAGGGCATTCCTGTCTTCTTCCAGTTTTTAAAGGGAATATTTTCAATTTTTCTCCATTTAGAATAATGTTGGCCTTGGGCTTAGCATAGATAGCTTTTAAAATGTTGAGGTATGCTCCTACTATTCCCAGTTTTTCTAGTATTTTGAGCATGAAGAGGTGCTGTATTTTGTCAAATGCTTTTTCTGCATCTTTAGAAATAATAATATAATTCTTGTCTTTCAGTCTTTTCATGTGATGTATTATGTTTACTGAATTTTGTATGTTGAACAAACCTTGCATTCCTGAGATGAATCCCACTTGATTGTGGTGCACTACCTTTTTAATAAGTTTTTATATGAGATTTACCAGAATCTTATTGAGAAGTTTTACATCTATGTCCATCAGGGATATTGGTCTGAAGTTTTCTTTCCTTGATTTTGGATCAAGGTGATACTAGCCTCATAGAATGAATTTGGAAGGATTCCCTCCTTTTCTATTTCTTGGAATAATTTGGGGGTATCGATATTAGTTCTTCTTTGAAGGTCTTGTAAAACTCAGCTGAGAATCCATCTGATCCTGGGCTTCTTTTATTTTGCTAGGCTTTTGATGATGTCTTCTATTTCATTGCTTGAAATTGATCTGTTTAAATTGTGCATGTCCTCCTGATTCAGTTTGAGCAGAAATTTGTTGACTTCTTAGAGAGTTTCTATTTTATTAGAGCATAAATTTTCAAAATAGTTTCTAATTATCTTCTGTATTTCAATAGTGTCCATCTTTATGTCTTCTTTTTTTATCAGGAATTTTAGTCATTTGAGCTTTCTCTCTCCTTTTTATTAGTGTGGTTAAGGGTTTATTAATTGTATTTATTTTTTTAAAGAACCAAATTTTCATTTTGTCAGTTTTTTCAGTTGTTTCTTTGAATGTTTTAAGTTCATTGATTTCAGCTCTGATTTTAATTATTTTCTGTCTTCTATTACTTTTGGTGTTGATTTTTTCCTCTTTCTCTAGAGCTTTGACATGTAATACTAAGTCATATATTTGTTGACTTTTTATTCTTTTAATGCTCAGTGCATTCCTCTTAGTACTTCATAGTGTCCTAGAGATTTTGGTATATTGTATCGGTGTTCTCATTTACTTCTAAGGATTTTCTTTTATCTCCTCTCTGATGTCTTCTAGTATCCATTGTTCATTCAATAGCATATTATTGAGTCTCCAGGTGTTGGAGTAGCATCTATTTTTTATTTTATCATTGATTTCTAATTTCCCCCCATTATACTCTTGTAGAATGCAGATAAGTATCTCTATTTTTTTGTATTTGCTGAGAGTTGCTTTGTGGCATAATATATGGTCCATTTTAGAAAAGGATCCATGTGCTACTGAGAAGAAGGTGTGTTTACTCAATGATGGATGAAATACTCTATATATGTCCATTAAGTCTAAATCATTGATTATATTATTTAGTTATATTATTGTTTGGAAGATCTATCCAGTGGTGAGAAAGGTGTGTTAAAGTCACCCAGTATTATTGTGTCATGGTCTATATGATTCTCAAAATTGAGAAGGTTTTGTTTGATATACATAGATGCTACATTGTTTGGGGCACACATATTTATAATTGTTATGTCCTATTCATGTATGATTCCCTTAAACAGTATGAAATATCCTCTTTATCCCTTCTGACTAACTTTGAGTTGAATTCCACTCTGTCTGTTATGAAGATGGAAACCCCTGCCTGTTTACACAGACCATGTGAATGATATGTTTTTTGCCAACCATTCACCTACAGTCTTTGGATGTCTTTTCCCAGGAGCTGAGTCTCTCTTGAAGGCAGCATATTGTTGGGACTTTTTTTAAAATCCAATCTGCTAGTCTATGTCTTTAAATTGATGAGTTTAGGCCATTAACACTCAGGGATGTTATTGAGATGTGATTTGTGTTCTTGGTCATTTTGTTTATTTTTGTTTTGTAACTTGCCTTTATTTCTCCTTCTATTGACCTTTCCTTTAATGTAGCTCCTCCTTTTGCTGGTTTTCATTGTTTTATTTTTTCATTTCCTCCTCATTGAATATTTTGCTGAGAATGTTCTATAGTGCAGGCTTTCTAGTTGTAAATTCTTTCAAATGTTTTTTATCATGGAAGGTTTTGATTTCATCTTCAAATCTAAAGTTTAATTTTTCTGGGTATAAAATTCTTGGTTGGCATCCATTTTCTTTTAGAGCTTGATACATGTTGTTCCAGGACCTCCTGGCATAGTGTCTGGTTGAGAAATCAGCTGAAATCTGAATAGGTTTCCCACTATAGGTAATTTGACTTTTTTCTCTCACAGCCTTTAAAATTCTATCCTTATTCTATATATTAGTCATTCTCATTATAATGTGCCTTGGTGTGGATCTGCTGTAATTTTGTATATTTGGGGTCCTGTAAGCCTCTTGTAGTTGATTTTCCAACTACAAGAAATTTAGAAAATTTTTGGATATCATGTCTTTGAAAGATTGTTCATTCCTTTGGTTTGTATCTCCATGCCTTTGTCTATTCCAATAAATCTTAAATTTGATCTTTTCATGTTATCCCATCTTTCTTGGAAGTTCTGTTCATGGTTTCTTACCATCTTCTTTGTATGATTATCTTTAATTTCAATGTATATTCTGTCTTTATTTCCCGAAGTTCAGTCTTCTGAGTAGTCTGTTGGTAATACTTTCCATTGAAATTTTAACTTTGTTTATTGTTTCCTTCATTTTGAGGATTTCTGCTTGATTCCTTTTTATAAGCTCTACCTCTTTATTGAAGTAATCTTTCACTTCCTGTATTTTTTCTCTGATATCATCCTTTATTTTGAAGGGTAGACTATGTATGTCTGAACTCCTTTTCTGACATTTCTTCTACTGTGTTGCCTATGGATTCTATTGTTGGGACATCTTCATTTGTTTGAGGCACTTTGTTTCTGTGTTTATTCATGTTGTTTTTGTGTCTTCCCATCTAGCAGTATGGATCTGAGGCAGTACAGTCTCTTCCATGTAGTCTTATAGTGTCCCTGAAAGCTTCCAGTACCTCACCTGAGGGTACTGTGACAATGGACTTCCAGTCAGCAGAAGGTGGTCTGCAGGCTAACAGCAGGCAATCTGTGGGAGGACATCAGGTGATGGGCAATGGACAGGCAAGAGGTGGGCAAATGATGGATGATAGGCGGTCAGCAACCAATCTAACTCAAAAGACAGGTGATATGCTGGTAGACAATAGGCTATTGTGGTGGACAAATTGGGGGTAAACATCAGGGGATCAGTGGGCAGCAACAACTTCCTTTCAGAAAAACAGTATTTCCTCTGTTTGAATCCTGAGTCACAGAGCAACAAGGAATGCAGCCCCCCTCTAGATGGTCATTTGAAGCCTCTCATTTACTACTCAAATAATTTTTTAACCTATCATTTAATCCATATATTTACTTTTAGCTATACCTATTTGTATTATTTTGGGGTGGTTCTAGTTATTAACTTATCACAGTTTATTTAGGCTTCATGTAAAATTCATGTAAAGCCAATAATCTTGCAAAAGTAAAATTCTATTTACATAACCCTAACCTTTGTACCATTGCTTATAATTTTTTACCTGTGTTCTGAACATTTTATTAATCTCAAAAAAGTCAATTATCTTGTAAAGAAAGCAAAAGGCATACATATCTTTCACATTTACCTACTTAGTTACCATTTCTTGTGCTCTTCTTTTCAGTAGATATAGTTTTCATAAGATGTTATGTCCCTCTGGCCTGAAGAATATTCTTTAGTGCTTCTTAAAAAACACATGCCTAATGATAACTAGTTATCTACCATTTTGTCTTCATTTCATTCTTTCTCCTTTTTTTGGGCTTACCTTTAGTGCAGTTCCTCCCTTTGCAGATTTTCATTGTTGTTATTCATTTGATCCTCATGTAATATTTTGCCAAGAATATTTTGTAGTGCAGGCTTTCTCACTGTAAATTCCTTTAACTTTTGTTTATCATGGAAGGTTTTTATTTTATCATCAAATCTGAAACTTAATTTTGCTGGGTGTAAGATTCTGAGTTGGCATCCATTTTCCTTCAGAGCTTGGCATATGTTGTTCCAGAATCTCCTAGCTTTGAAGGTCTAGGTTGAAAAGTCTGCTGAGATTTTAATTGGCCTCCCTCTATATGTAATCTCATTCTTCTCTCTTGTGGCAATTAAAATTCTATCCTTATTGTGTATGGTAAGCATTTTTATTATAATATGCCTTGGTATAGATCTGTTGTAATTTTGTACATTTGGTGTCCTGTAAGCCTGTTGTATTTGGTTTTCCAATTCATTCTTCATATTTGGGAAATTTTCTGATTTTATTTCATTGAAGAGGTTCTGCATTCCTTTGGTTTGAAACTGTGTCTTCCTCTCACCTGACAATTCTTAGATTTTGTCTTTTGATGTTATCTCACAATTCTTGGATGTTCTGTTCATGGTTTCTTACCATCTTCACTGTGTGGTGAACTTTAGTTTCAAGATTGTATGTTTTGTTTTCATTGTCTGAGGTTCTGTGTTCCAAGTGATCTAGTCTGTTGGTGTTGCTTTCTATTGTGTTTTTTATTTGGTTTATTGTTTCTTTTATTTCAAGGATTTCTGTTTGTTTGTTTTCAGAATCTCTATCTCTTTCTTGAAGTAATATTTTGCTATCTGTATTTGCTCTGTTATATTTTTGTTGGAGTGATCAATTTTTCCTGTATTTGTTCACTTAGGCCATTCTTTAATTTGCAGATCACTGTAATTAAGTACACTCTAAACTCCTCTGACATTTCATCTACTGTGTTTTCAATGCATTCTATTATTGTAGTATCTTGGTTTATTTGAGGCATTTCCCTCCCTTGTTTTTTCATGTTGTCTATGTGTGTTTCTCTCTTGCAGTGCAGATCTGAGATATTGCAGTTTCTATGCTATAATCTTGAAGTGTCCCTGCAGGCTACCAATACCTCACCTTTAACGGGGAGATCAATGTTTGCAGCACCCAATACAACCAATATGCAGCCATAAATCAATTAGCTATTTGGACATTTATAGTTTGTCACTTGATGATAGTCTTCCAGGTCTTGGTTGTTTTCCCTAGATGAAAGCGGCCATGTCCCTAGTTGGTCTCAGCAGTAGCTTCAAGCCTATGGGTACCTTGATTTTGGGCTTCCAGGCCCCAGTTGATGTCCTCAAGTGGGAGTTGTCCCAACTAAATATGGTGGAGGTAACAGTGGAGGTAACCTCAGATGGCGGTAAAGGTGCCCAAAGCTGGAGGCAACCACTTTCAGAGGTGGGGCTTGAAGGACAGGCTGTGTGCTGGCATTGGATGGCCTACTCAGCGATGGCATGCAGTGCTGCAACAGGCAGCTGTCCCTGTCCATTGTTCACAGTGTAGATTAACATATGGGAAGGGCTATGTCAGTGGCTGCAGTGTCCCAAGATGGAGGCCTTACATTGGTGGACAGGAAGCTGCAGTGAGGTGTCCATGGGCAGGGTGTTCCTGTCTGTGTGAGCATGGTGTTCTGGGTCCAGCCTCGGGTGCCAGCACAGGTGTGTTTCAGGTCTACCAACTTCTTTTTACAGTTTCAGAGATCTTAGTCAATAGAAAGCTGACTCCATTCCTTGGCTCTTGATGTGAGGCAAAACATCATGGCAGAAGTGTGTGGCATAGGGAAGCAGCTTGATCAAGAAGCAGAGAGAGACTCATTCTCATTTTTTAAAGAATATTTTCATTAGAAACAAAATTGTACATTGATAGTTATTTTTTTTCTCATTACTTAGAATATATAATTCTAATTTTGTCAGTTCTCCAGTATTTCTGATGAGCAAGTACCTGCCATTCACATCAGTCTTGCTACATACGTAATTTTTTTATATGACCACTATCAAAATTTTAAGTTAATCTTTTTATTCCCCAGCATTTTGACTAAAATGTGCCTGCAGTGTTGTTCTTTTTGTATTTATCCTATCTGGAGTATGCTAAGCTTCCCTATATCTGTATATTGATGTTTTCCTTTTAATTTGAGACACCATTTCTTCAAATAGTTTGCTTCTTCATTCTGTGTTCTCTCCTTCTGGAATTCAAATTAGACATGTGTTAGGTCACTTGATATTATCTCATAAGCTACTGAAGGTATCTTAATTTTCCCCAATCTTAGTCTCCCTCTCTCCTTTGAATGGGGTAATTTTATTGGCCTTCTAGTTTACTGACATGCTTCTGCTTCAGCCAATTTGTTATGTAGGTCTCCAGTGAATTTTTCATTTTATAAATTGTATTTTTCAATTTTTAAATTTTTATAGTGAAATTTCCCATCTATAACTCTTTATAACCATTGTTTCCCTAAGGTTTTTCAACAAATTTATAAAAGCAAGTTTATAGTCCTCATATGCTGGTTTTCCCAGATGATTTATCTACTTTCTTTCTTGATTATGGGTCACATTTTTTTAAAACATTACTTTTCATTATAAAAAGTTGGAATATAATTTCTCCTTTATAAAAGTGTGAGTTTTTTTCTGGCAGAAAGTTAAATTTCTGGCTGATCACCTAGAACTAGTAGCAGTTTGTTGTTGTGCTTTGCCAGGGTGAATGGGTAAAAGCTCATTGGGGTTTAATTGTAAGGATTCAAACTCCAAATTCTGTCTTTTTTACCTTGATAAGAATTTAAGATCTCTCTTCTCTAGCCTCTAGCTCTTACTTTCTAAGAGCATGCATGTCTCCCATGCATGCTGACTTAGAGGTCAGCCAAGATTTTGAGGAGTCTTCATTCTCATATTTCAAGCTTTTTTCTCTGGATTCATACTTTACAGATGTCCTTAATTTTCAGTCACTTTGCCATCATTGAACTCCATCTTCTAATTCCTTGAGCCATTTACATATTGGCTTTCTGAGTAAGTCTAGATATCCTATGTCATACAAAAGATGAAGTGACTTGAAAGTCATACGTATGTGATTCTCACCCAGTGGCTATGGGTCTTGTCTTTCAGTGGTTGAATCTTCCCTGGGTTCTGCCTTCTTCTTGTCACTCTCTAGTGCCTTTAAAACACACACAAACACCTATATGCTCACACATAAACACACACATCTATGTATATTTTATAACTGTTATTTGTGGAACGGTCAGTCCAGTTCTCTGCAATTACTTGCATTAGAATACCATTTTCAGCATTTACCTTCAAACCACAATCTTGAGTTAGAGAAAGAGTTTGACTATTTCCCAAGATATTTTAACTCTTCTTTGACACATAATTTTTCCATTTTCAAATATATTTTCCTGACAACATCCAATTATTTTATTAAAACCACACTTTCAATCAAACTACTCACTTTAAAACCTTTGCCTAGCTTCCTATTACTCTTAGGATCACATCTAGAATTTTTTTATAATTTTTTATTTGTTCTTTTTAGATATATATAATAATAGAGTGTATTTTTATATATCATACATACATAGAGTATAACTTATTCTAATTAGGATCCCATTCTTATGGTTGTACATGCACATCCAAAATTCTTAATAAGGCCTTTCACAACTTGCAAATCTGTCCCCTTTCTATCTCTTCCACTTCATCTTCTATGATCTCTTTTCCCCATAGTCTGAAGTCACACCACAAATCCTTGAGTTTAGCAAGCTACATACCTACTTAGGGTCTTCACCTATGCTATCCTTCTACCATATTACTGTCCCTCCTACTCCTTATATGCATCAACACAATTAACTTTCAAGTTTTAACCTAAATTTTATTTTTAGATCTGATTCCATAGATTATATCAGTCAGTTACTATGTTGAAGTGATATGTGTGTGTGTGATTTTCCAAGAGAAAATCACATTTACAATATGTTAAGGATAAGGCACTTCCATATTCTTATACAGATATGTTAGATGAAACCCCACTAAAGTAATTGGATAAACAGTTCATAAATTCACAGAAGAAATAAAGGGAGAAAAGAAGAAGACAATAAAAATGTGGAAAACAGAAAGCTTATGGATGAATAGTAAATAATTTGGGAAACCTGAAAAAATGGAAAAACAAAGTCTTTATCTGCTTACCAAATTTGAAGGTAAGTTTTTCTAGGCCTGTAGAAAAACTTAAGAATTGGAAGGTCAAGTATCATTGTTAGTGGAGATATAAAGTTACAGAAAGACTGAATGAAAGTCTGTGTGAAATAGGTTGCCCCTTCTCCATTTATCCCCCACATACAGATCCACTGAACACTGGTAGCAGACAGGTAGAACCAAGAATCTGAGCTATCAAGGCTTGAGATTTGGTGATAACCTCATAGCTGAGGGCAGGAGTAAACTGTGGTACCTGAACTAAGAAAAGCAGCAGAAGTCTGCATTATAAACAGAGATGCCTTGGCTATGAGAAACTGGTAACCCACATGCTATTCACCACCACTACATCTCAAAAGCAGGCGATTGGAAGATCCCCTTCACTTAGGAAAGGAAATGCTTAACTAATCCCCTTTCACTAATGTTCCCCAATGAAACTACCCATCTTAGTCACCCTCACTCTTTTACAGTCCCATCTACACATGAAGACAGAGCTTCCAGTCAGCTCTTCTTGCTTCACTCTAAAATGTGAGCACACAATCCAGGACCAACAGATTGCTGAGGAAAGGATGCATCAGGAAGGAAGAAAGGCAGAGAACAACACACACTGCAAAAAGAAACTTGTAGGAAACAGAAATTCTAGATAGAAATGTCTTAAAAATCAATCACTATCTTCATAGACCTAAGAAATTGTCCATATAATAGGATGTAATAGAAAATTTTATCTGAGACACGAAGATATGTTGAATATTAGCTATCAAAGCTAGTTAAGTAGAAATTAAACATTTTTAAAGTGATGTGATTGAAAACTAGTTGGACAACTCTAAAACCCACACAAAGACTATCAATGGGTTGGCAGTGGATTTGGAGGAAGGATTTAAGAGAATTTCTTTAGAAAGAGTTGCCAGGATGCTTGAGAAAAAGAGGAGAAAGGCTCTTCACAGAAGCACTAGAGAGCTAATTATTCACCACAGAATTGGGAGGACCCCGCAAACTAGTGTCTGACTCCCAAGAACTTTGGAGGGCAGAAGCAAGCTGGCAGGCTGCTTTGGTGGAGGCAAGAATGAGAGATCCAGCTGCATGCTGGAGTCTGAAAACCATGTGACTGATTGAATAGAGTATCTTAGTCTAAGCCACAAGAGCCATACCCCAGGTTTGGCCTCTAAAGAATCCACTAAATCACTCATAAGAGAAGAAAATCATTATTAAACCCCTTCCAAAGTGAAGTCATCTTGGGACAGGACCAGTAATAAAACAATTGCTCAGTTGCACAGAGAATACAGGCAAGGTGTTAATGGAATTAATGTTGATAAGATTACACACTGTTCTTCCTTTTCATATAACTTTCTGAAGGATGATTAAAGTTTTGTGTAACTTTATGAGAAATGAGGAGAAACCAAATACTTACCTAGTGTTTTTTACATTCTGGGTGCTTTCTATGAATTATTTATAAACTCATTAATGTTTACAATCCTATGTAATAGATAAAATATTATTACCACCATTTTACAGAGAAGGAATCTTAGTTCCAGAAAGGTTAAGTATCACCAAGTCACATAACTGAAATGTGGCATAGCCAGGTTTAAACACCTTAACTCTGCTTCAGAGACTGCGCTCATAACAAATGTATTTTATGGTTAGCTCTCTCAGTCTAGATAAATAAATTATTCACTGGCATATCCTTGATTAGAACACACACTACTAATGATATTCCAAAATGTTTTCAACTTCATTTTAAATTATGTTTTAAGGAAGTAAATCCCTACTGTATTTGCTTTATATTCATTACCTTCCTTCAGAAGCAGAAGCAAAAGGAATCTATACTACTCAAGAAATGTCACTATCATTGAATTAGCCTCTGGGGTACAGAAACACCAGCTCCCTTATATTGAATTAAGTCAATAAGTAGATTTTTACTTTGATCAAAAGTTCTTGTTTGAGACAACATTTAGGTCAGGGGCATAATAATTTAGAGTTGTTTGATGAGGGCTAAGTTTTAGATATGTTCAGTACTTTAAATCTAGATTAAGAAGTCCATAAAAAATATCAATCGTCTAATTAAGATCACTATTTTGAATATGGTTGATGTTTTTTTGTTTTTGCTTGTTTGTTTTTGTGATGTTGCGAATAGAACCCAGTACTGTGAGCATGTTAGGCAAGAGCTCTATCACTGAGCTACATCCCAGCCTTGAGTTTATTTTTGATTCAAGTAATTGCCAATAGTCCTAGTTTATACACACACACACACACACACACACACACACACACATATATAACAAAATCACAGTTTAGGTTATTCAAGTCAGAACTGATAGACCTTAGGAAAAAATAAAATATTTTCACTCCAATTATCTCTATATATTTGTTTGGTTTGGTTTTGTAGCATAGTGAGGACTGAACTCCAATTATATCTAAAAGGTTATATTGTTAATATCACAACTGAGATTTTTCAGGTTTCAGAGGATATATCACACGTCCGGCTCATATACTACATCTAGATTTCCTGATCACTCCCAATTAATTTCCACCATTCATTAGTTTATTCAAGAAATATTCCTTCTGCTGCTACTATTTCATAGGAAAGTTCTGGGTGCTGGAAATCCAAATTTGAATCAGATGCATCTGATCTCTTCCCTCAATGGAGCTTACAGTCTAATGGATTTCTCAGAACTACCTAGAAACAGCTTTTCCCTCTAGCATCTATAAGCAGGGAAAGTAGGGAATCAGGCATGTAGGAATGTGACATAAAACACAATATGAAACATCTGCATGTGGACCTAAGGGGCTCTCCTATAAAGCATAGGATTATGTGCATAGGATTATGTAAGCACACATGTATGATGCCAAGTTTAAGCTCTGAGTTGTTCATTTTTCTTTGTCTTCAGATTCTGTATTTTTATTTATAGCCCTATCATTTTGTAAAAAACAGTAACCTTTGTCACACTGATAAATTAAAAAAAAACTTATATACCATAACCATATTTTCAGTAAGAGTGTTTATATCAATTTTCAGTTACCCTCTATCAGGTACTTCCTTCCCCTAAGGCAGAAAATGAAGTAAAGGATAGATGAGCATGGAAGCAGCATGCTCTCAAGGGATCACAATCTAGCAAAGTGCCTGGCTGGGAAATAGTCACTTCCTGGAGCTTCCTAGCACTGAGTTAAGCTACAGTCTGAGAGATTTCTGGGAAGAAAAACATCTCACCAAATTTCATGGTCCTGATAACATATTAGTCAGGACGAAAATATATTTTCAGAATTCTGTCTTTCAAAACAAATACCACAATGATAAAATTAAAAAAAAGAGAAAATACCGGCAACCTATCAAATCATCAGTATCAAAACTAAATGCAGCAACTAAGTTAAATAAGATTCTGTATATTACCCCTGAGGGGGACTAAGCAGTTAACAGCCTCCAGAGGACCCTGGCTTGCCAAAGAGCTACAGAAGATGCCAAGAGCACTGGAATCATATCAAATCCTGCTTCCTTGACTCTGGGCATTTCCCAAGTCCACCTCCCTCACCCAACATTTTGTGGAGATTCTTCCTTCTTACAGTTTCTGAGTTTCACGATTTAAGACTTTTTCTGATTTTGTTTACTATTTTTCTACTCATTTTACCTTTTATTTTTTCAGATCCCCTTCATTTCTTTTTATTTTCTTTCTTATTTCAGGGTTTCCTGAACCAAAGTATTTTTCTCCATGTGGAACCTGCTGGGAGTGAAATCAACAAAGATCGCTCATCCATACTTAATTTTCTTCACAGCAGGTGCTCCGGTGCAGTGGTGATTCCGGACAGAAACATGATAGGGCTCTTGTTGCAGCTGCCATGAGCTTACTAGAAGATCAATAAATGATTAGAACACCTAACACAGTGAATGAATCCAGTGGCACTAAAACGATGATATAGGAAACACTTAAAAATTCATAGGAGCACTTGTTCTTTGCTGTCAAGATCTCAAATTTAACATGCGCAGTTCCTAACTAGTTTCAGAATATTTTGTTTGAGTTTTAAGGTTGATTTTTTTTGTTCTTTATTTTATTATATACATTTTAAGAGACAGAAAAATACTTTAAAATTCTGGCAATCAGCTTAATTAGCTAAAAAGTAAAGAAATTCAGCAAGAGTTGATTTGCTCAGTGTTTATCCATATAGTTTTCTGGATCATTTGTTTTTCTTTTTTTAATTTATTTTTTTAATGCATTTCAAGTCATAGTACATATATAGACCTCAATTTTCCATCTCTCTGGTTGCAAACAAATTAGAGTCACACCATTTGTGTCTTCATACATGTACCTAGGGTAATGATATCCATTTCATTCCACCATTTTTGCCACTCCCATTTCCTCTCCCCTCTCCCACCTCCCCTTGGCCCAACCCAAGTTCCTTCATTTCTCCCATGCTCCCTATCCCCACCCCCACATCAGTATCCACTAATCAGAGAGAACATTCAGCCTTTGGTTTTGGGGGATTGGCTTACTTCACTTAGTATGATGTTCTCCAATTCCATCCATTTACCTGCAAATGCCATAATTTTATTCTCTTTTATTGCTGAATAATATTCCATTATGTATATATATCACAGTTTCTTTATCCATTCATCTACTGAAGAGCATCTAGGTTGCTTCCACAGTTTAGCAATTGTGAATTGTGCTGCTATAAACATTGAAGCTGCTGTATCACTGTAGTATGCTATTTTTAAGTCTTTAGGGTATAGGCCAAAGAGTGGGATAGCAGGCTCAAATGGTGGTTCCATTCCAACTTTTTTAAGGAATCTCCATACTGCTTTCCTGATAGGTTGTACCAATTTGCAGTCCCACCAGCGATACTTTGAGTGTGCCCATTTCACCACATCCTCACCAGCACTTATTGTTGCTTGTGTTTTGAATAATTGCCATTCTGACTGAAGTGAGATGAAATCTTAGTTTTGATTTGCATTTCTCTAATTGCTAGAGATGTTGAACATTTCTTCATATATTTGTTTATTGATTGTATGCTTTATTCTGAGAAGTTTCTATTCAGCTCCTTAGCCCATTTATTTATTGGGTTGTTTGTTTTTTTGGTGTTAAGTTTTTTGAGTTCTTTATATATCCTGGAGATCAGTGCTCTATCTGATGTACGTGTGGCAAAAGTTTGCTCCCAGAATGTAGGCTGTCTGTTCACCTCATTGATTGTTTCTTTTGCTGAGAAGAAACTTTTTAGTTTAAGTCCATCCCATTTATTGATTCTTGCCTTTATTTCTTGCACTTTAGGAGTCTTGTTAAGGAAGTTCTGGCCTAATCCAACATGATGGAGATTTGGGCCTACTTTTTCCTCTATTAGGCATAGAGGAAATTGTCTAATCTCTGGTCTAATTCCTAGGTCCTTGATCCACTTTTAGTTGCATGGTGAGAGAAAGGGGTTTAGTTTTATTTTGCTGCATGTGGATTTCCAGTTTTCCCAGCACCATTTCTTGAAGAGGCTATCTTTTCTCCAGTTTATGTATTTGACACCTTTGTCTAGTATGAGATAACTGTATTAATGTGGGTTAGTCTCTGTGTCTTCTATTCTGTATGATTGGTCTACATGCCTATTTTGGTGACCATACCATGTCATTTTTGTTACTATAGATTTGTAGTATAGATTAAGGTCTGATATTGTGATGCCTTCTGCTTAACTCTTGTTGCTTAGGATGGCTTTGGCTATTCTTGGTCTCTTATTCTTCCAAATGAATTTCATGATTGCCTTTTCTATTTCTATAAGAAATGACTTTGGGATTTTAATTGGGATTGCATTGAATCTGTATAGCAATTTGAGTAGTATGGCCATTTTAATAATATTGATTCTGCCTATCCAAGAGTATGGGAGATATTTCCATCTTCTAAGAACTTCTTCAATTTCTTTCTTTAGTGTCTTGTAGTTTTCCTTGTAGAAGTTTTTCACCACTCTTGTTAGACTGATTCCCAGGTATTTTATTTTATTTCTTTTTTTGAGGCTATTGTGAATGGAATAGTTTTCCTGATTTCTCTTTCAGAGGATTCATTGCTAATGTATAAAAATGCATTTGATTTATGGGTATTGATTTTATATCCTACAATCTTGCTGAATTAATTTATTATTTCTAGAAGTTTTCTGGTGGAATTTTTTGGATCCTCTAAGTATAAAATCATGTCATTGGCAAATAAATAATGATAGTTTGAGTTATTCTTTTCCTATTCATATCCCTTTAATTTCTTTCATCAGTTTAATTGTTCTGGCTAGAGTTTCAAGGAGTATGTTGAATAAGAATAGTGAAAGAGGGCATCCCTGTCTTGTTCCAGTTTTTAGAGGGAATGCTTCCAATTTTTCTCCATTTAGGATGATGTTGGCCTTAGGTTTAGCATAGATTGCTTTAACAATGTTGAGGTATGTTCCTACTATTCCTGATTTTTCTAGTGTTTTAAATATAAAAGGGTGCTATATTTTGTCAAATGCATTCTCTGCATCAATTGATAAAATCATGAGATTCTTATCTTTAAGTCTATTGATATGAAGGATTACATTAATTGATTTCTAAATGTTAAAACAACCTTGCATCACTGGAATAAATCCCACTTGATCATAGTGCACTATTTTTTAAATATGTTTTTGTATGCGATTTGCTAAAATTTTATTGAGAATTTTTGCATCTATATTCATCAGGGATATAGGTCTGAAATTTTCCTTTCTTGATTTGTCTCTCTCTGGTTTTGGTATCAGGGTGATACTAGCCTTGTAGAATGAGTTTGGACGGGTTCCCTCCTTTTCTATTTCATGGAATAATTTGAGGAGTATTGGAGATGGTTCTTCTTTGTAGGTCTTCTAGAACTTGGCTGAGAATCCTTCTTGTACAGGGCTTTTCTTGGTTGGAAGGTTCCTGATGTCATCTTCTATTTCCTTGCTTGTAACTGATCTGTTTAAGTCGTGAATGTCCTCCTGGTTCAGTTTGGGTAGGTCATATGTCTCTAGGAATTTGTCAGTGTCTTTAGGGTTTTATATTTTACTGGAATATAAATGTTCAAAATAGTTTCTAATTATCCTTTGTATTTCAGCAGGTTCTGTCATGACATTTCCTTTTTCATCACAAATGTTAATAATTTGGGTTTTCTCTCTCCTTCTTTTCATTAGGGTAGCTAGGGGTTTGTCAATTTTATTTATTTTTTCAAAGAACCAGCTTTGTTTTGTCAATTTTTTTGAATTGTTTCCTTTCTTTCAATTTCATTGATTTCAGCCCCGATTCCAATTATTTCTTGTATTCTACTTCTTTTGGTATTGGTTTATTCCTCTTTATCTAGGGCTTTGAGATGTAGGGTCAAGTCATTTATTCATTGACTTTTTCTCCTTTGAATAAATGAGCTTAATACAATAAACTTTCCTCTTAACATTGCCTTCATAGTGTCCCAGAGATTCTGATATGCTGTATTGGAGTTCTCATTTAACTCTAAGAATTTTTTCATCTCCTCCCTGATGTCTTCTGTTACCTATGCATCATTCAATAGCATATTATTGAGTCTCCAGGTGTTGGAGTACCTTCTTCTTTTAAAACTGTCATTAATTTCTAATTTTATTCCATTATGGTCAGATAGAATGCAGGGTAGTATATCTATTTTTTTGTATTTGCTATTAGTAGCTTTGTGGCATAGTATGTGATATATGTTGGAGAAGGATCCATGTGCTGCGAGAAAAAAGTATATTTGCTTGTTGAAGGATGGAAAATTCTATATATGTCTCTTAAGTCTAGATTATTGATAGTTCTATTGAATTTTGTAGATTCTTTGTTTAGCTTTTGTTTGGAAGAGCTGTCCAGTGGTGAGAGAGGTGTGTTAAAGTTACCCAGTACTATTGTGTTGTAGTCTATTTAATTCTTGAAGTTGAAAAGGGTTTGTTTGACATACATAGCTGCCCCATTTGGGGGGACAGAGATATTTAAGATTGTCATGTCTTGTTGATATATGATTCCCTAAGCCATATGAAATGACCTTCTTTATCCCTTTTACTAACTTTGGTTTGAAGTCTAATTTATCTGATATGAGGATGAAAACCTCACCTTGTTTACGCAGTCCATGTGAGTGATACATTTTTTCCATCCTTTCACCTACAATTTGTGAGTGTCTCTTTCTATGAGATGAGTCTCTTGGAGGCAGCATATTGTTGGATCTTTTTTTAACATGCAATCTGCCAGTCTGTCTTTTAATTGCTGAGTTTAGGCCATTGACATTCACTGTTATTATTGAGACATAGTTTATATTCCTAGATATTTTGGTATATTTTTAGTTTTTAACTTGACTGGGTTTCTCTGTTGGTTGGCCTTTCCTTTAGTGTAGTTCCTCCCTTTTCAGGCTTTCATTGTTGCTTTTCATTTCCTCCTCATGAAATATTTTGCCAAGAATGTTCTGTAGTGTAGGCTTTCTTGCTGTAAATTCTTTTAGTTTTTGTTTATCTTTGAAGGTTTTTATTTCATCATCAAATCTAAAACTTAATTTTGCAGGATATAATATTTTTGGTTGGCATCCATTGTCTTCCAGAGCTTGGTGTATGTTGTTCCAAGATCTTCTAGCTTTAAGGGTCTGGGTTGAGAAGTCTGCAGAGATACTAATTGATTTTCCTATATATGTAATCTGATTCCTTTCTCTTGTGGCTTTTAAGATTCTCTCCTTATTTTGAATACTAGGCATTTTCATTATGACATGCCTTGCTGTAGATCTGTTGTGATTTTGTAAATTTGGTGTCCTATAAGCCTCTTGTATTTGATTATCCAACTCATTCTTCATGTTTGAAAATTTTTCTGATATTATTTCATTGAACAGATGATTCATTTGTTTGGTTTGAAATTATATGCCTTCCTCTATTGCAATAATTCTTAAATTTGGTTTTTTCATGTTATCCCATATTTTTTGGATGTTCTGTTCATGGTTTCTTACCATCTTCACTGTGTGGTCAACTCTTTTCAAGATTAAATATTTTGTCTTTATTGTTTGAGGTTCTGTCTTCCAAGTGATCTAATCTGTTGGTGATGCTTTATATTGAGTTTTTAATTAAGTTTATTATTTCTTTCATTCCAAGGATTTCTGTTTGGTTCTTTTTCAGAATCTCTGTCTCCTTATTGAAGTAATCTTTTGCTTCTGTATTTGCCTATGTAGCTCTTTATCAAAATGATTTTGCTGCCTGTGTTTGCTCTCTTATATCATTCTTTAATTCACAGAACATTTTAATTATGTACATCCTGAACTCCTTCTCTGACATTTCTTCTGCTGTGCTGACCATGGATTCTAATAATGTAGTATCTTGGTCTGTTTGAGGTGCTATCTTCCCTTGTTTCTTCATGTTGTTTCTGTGTCTTTCCTTCTAGCACTGCAGATACGAGATGTTACAGTTTTTATCCTATAGGCTTATAGATTCCCCACAGGGTTCGAATACCCCTCCTTTAATGGGGACACCAATATTTACAGATCTCAATACAAACAATATATAGTTTTAAACCAAATAGCTCCTAAATACATTCACAGCTTTTTCACAATATACAGAAATTATTAGTTCAATTAGCATCTACTATATTTACACAAGGGTCTGCAGTTTCTGCTGGTGAGCTAGAGAGAACTGGGGGTGGGGTGTAGAATGAGATGTTAGGGAGGTAGGAAGTGAGGATATAGTTATTAGAGCCTAGAAAGAATGAAAGAAGAATCCAAAAGAAGTTGGCTATTAGTAGAAAAGAGAGAAAGAGATTTGGGGAAGACCAGTAAGTAGGGAGAAAATAGAGTACAACTAATGAGGAGACAAAAATTAAGAAAAATAAAATATGTAAATGTGAAAGTTATGAGACTATATAATACAGCTGTAGTACACTAATCAGATACCCCAATCCATAGTAGCTTAATGCATCAAAAATACTTGGTTTCACAAATGTTGAGGATGTGAGGGCAGGAAAAGAGTGAGAGAGAGAAAAGAGAAAAAAGAAATAGAAGGAAAAAATAAAATGCCTCAATGTAAATAAACAGGATTTCTTCCCTTCTCTTCTAGTAGGTGGAGTTGTCTGTTGCTTACTGATATCTACCCACTCGGGCCAAAGATGGTGAAGCAGGAGTCTCACAAAGAAGCCATCTGCTTCAGAGATAGGGTGAAGGGCAGGGCCAGGTGGTGGTGTTGGGTGACATGTTCAGAGATACAGCTCTGTAGTGTGCTTGCAGAAGTAAAAGTTTGTCTCCAGATACTCTCTCATGTCCCCAGGTATAGGTGAACAGGGAGGTTCTGCCCTGGTAGATGGAGATCCACACAAGAACAGCAGCCATGGATCCTACATGGGAGCTGGGGGTCCCAGGTGGGAGCAAAAGCTAGGGGTCCTGCATGGGTGGGAAACTTGAAATCCTTCAGGGCGTGTGGACTCTGGAGCTGGGGATCCTGTGCCAGAGTGGGTTTTGCATGGGCAATCAGTCAGAGTCCTGCACAAAAGTGTGTTCTGGATCATTCATATTCACTAATTCTGACATGAAGACCTTAAAATATTTAATCATTTCAACTTCAACAAGAGCTTCCAAAATTCTTATGTGCAATTTTATTTTCTTAAACTCTAAATTTTAAACATAAATTCATTTTGTTCTTGATGCAAGAATTCCAGTTATTTATTTTCTTTTACTCTAAATCTGCCTTCAGTGGTATTGTGGATTTTATGCTTTTCCATCATTCCATTGCTGACAGAAAATCCCACAACTTTACAGAATGAATGTTATTCAAATTCACATGTCCATATTTGGGCTTTCAACAACCATCAGCCATCCTTCTACTTTTTCCTGTTCATTTCCTTAAATACTCCATAAAAAATGTCAACATTTAACCATGTCCTCAGGTTTCCAATATAACTACCCACTCTCACCGCCTCCTCATTTCCTATTATATGGAGAACACTGAATCACAAATCTTTCAAGTTCTTGTCTATTCCTAACTTAACATTTCAACATCAGCTTCCCTTCTTTGAGAAATAAATGAGCCTTCTCCCTTCAATCTCTGCTTCTTGTCTTCTTTCTTCCAGTCTACCACAGGATTCCCATCAACCATTCCTCTGGCTCTTGCTTCTTAAATCTGTTGTTTTTTTTTTTCCTTAGCCTACAACATGCCTAAGTCTATTTCATCTTAAAAACAAACTGAAACTGCCACTGATGTTGTAAAATATTTTTAATTCTATTGCTTTTTGTTCATGCCAATTCTTACTAATGAGGCTTGTTTTATGAACATTTTATAATTTTAAATTTTGACTTCAAAACTGTAGAAATAATGAGGAGGTCAGAGATAAATGTGGATGTTTCTAGATTAAAATTTTATTGGCTAATGCCAGATACCATAGCTACATTAATTTCTAAGTTTGAATTATGTAAATCAAATATCAGTTCCACATGAAGTTGGAGTTATATTTAGAATTTCTTAAGAAATACAGTATTTTTGTCCAATTTACAATCTAGCCAAAAACAAAGAAATAATCTTGTCAATGTATTATTGCAAGCGGGGAGACTTTTTGTTCCTTTTTTGTCTTTTCACTGAGAAAATACCCATTTGAAGGAACTAATTGTATAAACCATCTTATACAGGCACCAGATATTATTCAGCCATGAAAACACAAGTCTACTAGTATCAGAAAACACCCTCAGGCGCCCATTAATGTTGTATTGGCTTTTGAGCTGTATTTCTAATTTTTCTTTATTTCTGAATGATAGGGATGCCTTTATGGAATTTAAAAGAATATTGTATTATATACAGCATGTTTTGAAATAGGTGATACAGTCCTCTACATTGTCAAAAGCTGAAATCCTCAAGTTTCTCTATCAGTAAAGATTGAAGTCCTGTTTATCAAGGTAATGTCAGAAAGAAATACTGTGATTAGAGCATTTCAAAATACTAAGTTCTATACACCTACAGAACAAGAGGTTTATATTTTGATTCATTTTTTTCTGGCAGACAGAAAATAATAATCCACTTTTCTTGATCATTTATATTTTAATAATAGGTCTTTTTTAACTGTGGTGCACAGTTAACTATGGAAATAATATTTAACACAATTTCTATTTCAAAAAGTTGAAAAAAAAACCTTAAAAATATTTATTGCCTAAAGTCAAAGAATAATTAAGGGATAAATCTAGTATATAGATCTCTGAATGCTGCTACCTCCAACTGCCACCAAATGCCCTCCACTGCTGCCCCATCTCTGAATGAGACCACCTTCATCTTAGGGCACCAACACCACCACAATCACCACAATCACCATCTCAAGATGCAGCAGACTCCATCTTAGAACACAAGCCAGGGCCTAGAAGCCTAATATCAAGGCACCTACAGATTTGTTGACACCTGAGATCTTCCTGCTATGTGTGCTAATAGCCACCATCTTAGTGCAGAGGCTGGAGAGAACCCAGGCTTGCCCTAGCTCTGCAGGTCCTGAAGCATGTGGGGATGGATGGGGCTCCCTATAGGAGTTCAGAAAGTTGAAAGAGGGTATAAGAACATCTTGCTCTTGGTTTACCTAGCCAGCCAATCTGGCACTCACTGGATTCCAGGGGCACACTAAGGCTGCCACTAACTGGACCCCAGCACCAGCCCATTCTATGGCACCAATATGATCCCCAACTCATTTCCAAGTCCAGCATACACCAATTCCCTGGTCCCACCAGGTCCCACCAGGTCTGACATCAGTCTGGCACCCAACAGGGCTCTCAGATTCCCCAATCCCCAGTATCCCAATCCCTCCTGTATTAGGGCTCTCTAGAGGAACAGAATCCACAGGAAGTATAATTATTGAAGGAGGGTTTATTAGGTTGGCTTATGCAACCAGAAGCTGGATAGTCCATTATGGCCATCTGCAGTCTGCACAGTCCAAGAGGCTGAAGCCCCAGAACAAGAAGAATTACTAGTGCTACCCTAGTCCAAGACCAACGGCTTTTGGAGAATTCCTTTTGGAAGACTGAAGAAGCAAGAGTCCTATATCCTCAGATGATCACAGCAGCAATCAATAACTCATTCAAGAAGAATCCAGCTTGCATTGCTGCTGCTTCCTTGTTGTTCCAACTTTTATTCCATCTAAGCCATCATCTTATTGGTCAGTGCTGCCTATGCTTAGGGAGAGTCTCCATTTCAGTTGACTATACCACATGCCAATCATCCCTAGACACACTCTCATCAACACACCCATAACCCTCTTAATCCTTGGCATCTCTTAATTTAATCAAGTTGACAATTCAAATTAACCACTACATCTCCCTAGCCACCAATCCAGCCCAGTACTCACAGGTACATGGTTGGCTCTCAGCTCTCAGCTCCTGGTCCAGAGCCACCGGATTCAGAACAGCTCTCTGCTACTGGCACACAGGTTTCAGCATTCAGCCTTCAGGATTTCCAGGAAAAGGAATGCCTAATGGTTTAATAGGAGCTATTTGTTTAAGGCTATACATTGGTTGCATTAAGTGCTGTTAATATTGGTCTCGCCCATAAAGGTGAGGTACTGGAAAACTTCAGAGACAGTATAAGTCTACAGGATGGAAACTATTACCTCAGATCCACACTGTTAGATGAGAAGATACACAAACAACATGAAACAACAAGAGAGCACAGAATCAAAACAAACCAAGATGCACCAATAATAGAATCCATTGACAACACAGTTGAATAAATGTCAGAGAAAGAGTTTAGAATGGACATGAACTGATTTGCAACATAAAGGATGATGTAAGGACTGAAATCAGAGTTAAATTCCAGGAGGTGAAAGATCTCTTCAATAAAGAACTAGAAATTATGGAAAGAAATCAAGCAGAAATCTTTGAAATGAAGATCTCAATAAGCCAAATTAAAAATTCAATGGAAAATATCACCAACATACTAGACCACTTGGAAGACAGAACCGCAGAAAATGAAGACAAAATATATAATCTTAAAAACAGAGTTGACCACAGACAAAAGATATTAATAAACCATGAACAGAAATTTCAAGAATTATGGGATAACATGAAAAGACCAAATGTAATACTTACTAGGATAGATTGAAGGCACAGAAGTACAAACCAAAGGAATGAACACATTTTTCAATGAAATAATATCAAAAATTTTCCCAAACCAGAAGAATGAAATGGAAAATCAAATACAAGAGGCTTGCAGGATGCCAAATGTGCAAAATTACAACAGACCCCCACCAAGGCACATTATAATGGAAATGCCTAGCATACAGAATAAGGATGGATTTTAAAAGGCCACAAGAGAAAAGTATTAGATAACATATGGGGGAAACCAATTTGGATCTCAGCTGTTTTATCAACCCAGACCCTCAAAGCTAGGATGTCTGGGAACAACATATACAAAGCTTTGAAATAAAATAGATGCCAAACAATAATTTTTATATCCAGCAATATTAAGCTTCATATTTGAAGATGAAATTTTAAAAATTCCATGATAAATAAAAGTAAAAGAGTTCACAACTAGAAAGCCTGCACTACAGAACATTCTCAGCAAAACAGGAGGAAATAATTTAAAAAAAAAAATAGTGAAAACCAGCAAAGAGAAGAACTATGCTAAAGGAAAAGGCAATCAAAGGAGAAACTAAGTCAAGTTAAAAAATCAGAAATAAACCAAAATGAATGGGAATACAAATCATATCTCAATAACAATCCTGAATGTTAGTGGCCTAAACTCATTAATCAAAAGACAGAATGGCAGATTGGATTTAAAAACAAGACCCAACAATATGCTGTCTCCAGGGACTCACCTAATAGGAAAAGACATTCATAGTCTGAAGGTGAAAGGATAGGGAAAAACGTATTACTCACATGGACCACATAAACAAGCAGAGATTTTCATCCTCATATCAGATAAAGCAAACTTCAAGCCAAAGTTAGTCAGAAGACACAAATAAGGACATTTCATACTGCTTAAGGGAATTATACATCAACAGGCATAACAATCATAAATATGTATGCCCCAAACAATGGAGTATCTATGTACATCAAACAAACCCTTCTCAAATACAAGAATCAAATAGAGCACAACATAATAATACTGGGTTACTTTAACACACCTCTTTCACTAGTACATAGATCTTCCAAACAAAAACTAAACAAAGAAACTATAGAACTAAATCATACAATCAATAATTTGGACTTACCAGACATATATAAAATATTTCATTTATCAATGAGTGAATACACTTTCTTCTCAGCAGCACCTGGATCCTCACTAATAGACTACTACATTATAGCACAAATCAATGCTTAGCAAATATTAAAAAAAAAATAGAGATAATGCCCTGCATCCTATTGGATCATAATGGAATGAAATTAGAAGTTAAAAATAAAATTTAAAAAAGAAGCTACTCCAATACTTGGAGACTAAATATTATGCTATTGAATGAACAATGGATAGCAGAAGACATCAGGAAGGAGATTTAAAAAATCCTTATAGGTAAATGAGAACACTAAAAAACATCAAAATCTCTGGGACACTATGAATGCAATGCTAAGAGGAATGTTCATTGCATTGAGCACATTCATTAAAAGAATAGAAAACCAACAAATAAATGATCTAAGATTACATCTCAAAGCCCAAAAAAAGAAAAACAAATCAACACCCAAAGAAGTAGAAGACAGGAAATAATTAAAATCAGAGATGAAATTGGAACAGAAAAGAAAGAAAAAATAGACAAAAGAGAAAGTTTGTTCTCTGAAAAAAATAAATAAAATTGATAACTCTTAGCCACATTAACAAAAAGGAAGAGAAAAATTAAATTACTAAAATTTGTTATGAAAAAGGAAATATCACAATGGACACTATTGAAATACAGAAGATAATTAGAAACTATTTTGAAAATTTATACTCCAATAAAACAGAAAATCTCTAAGACATCAACAAATTTCTAGAGACATATGACCTAACCAAATGGAATCAGCTGGATATACACAATTTAAAGACCTCAGTTTCAAGCAATGAAATAGAAGATGCCATCAAAAGCCTACCAAGAATAGGCCTGGACCAAATGAATTATACAAGACCTTCAAAGAATTAACATTAATTCTACTCAAATTATTCCATGAAATAGAAAGGGAGGAAATTCTTCCAAACTCATTCTATGAGGCTAGTATCAATCTAATATCAAAATCAAAGCAAATCAAGGAAAGAAAACTTCAGACCAATATCCCTGATGAATATAAATGCAAAATTCTCAAAGAACTTCTGGCAAATCACACACAAAAATATACTTAAAAGATAGTAATCAAGTGGGGTTCATCCCAAGGATGCAAGTTTGGTTCAACATATGGAAATCAATAAACATAATATGTCACATCAATAGACTTAAAGATAAGAACTATATGATCATCTCAATAGATGCAGAAAAAGCATTTGACAAAATAAGGCATCCTTTCATGTTCAAAACACTATAAAAACTAGGGATGATTGGAACATACCTTTAATATTGTCAAAGCTATTTATTCTAAACCCAAGGCCAAGATCATTCTAAATGGAGAAAAATTGAAAGTATTCCCTCTAGAAACAGGTACAAAACAGGAATGCCCTCTATTACCACTTTTATTCAACATAGTCCTTGAAATTCCAGCCAGAGCAATCAGATAGACAAAAGAAATTAAAGGGATATGAATAGGAAAAGAAGAACTCAAACTATCACTATTTGCTGACATGATTCTATATTTAGATGATCTAAAAAATTCTGCCAGAAAACTTCTAGAAATAATAAATGAATTAAACAAGTCTCAAAAAAATAATAAAGTACTTGGGAATCTGTAGGAGCACTCTCCATACCTTCCAACCCCTCTCTTCCATTCTTCCCCATTCTATGCTAATAGACTGTGCTCTTGCCAAAGAGCACCCCTTTGTTTGTGACCTTTGGATCTGATTGGTCCAAGAGTGTATTTAAGCTTCTATAGTTTCTGGAATAAACAGTGTATTCTGCATCTCGCTCTGGTGTTTCTGCATCTCACTGGGGCAGAGCAGGTTCTTTACCTATACCCCGGGGCCTGGGGAATTTGGCTTCATGGACTGTCACCGTCCAGAGAGACCCTATATCGTCTTCCTCCCTGAAGACCACTTCCTCATCTTTTCTGGACCCCAACTCGTTGAACAGGACCCACGTGACACCCCTTCAACCCCCTTGTAGAATAGGAATCAATCTAATAAAAGAGGTGAAAGATATCTACAATGAAAACTATAGAACACTAAAGAAAGAAATTGAAAAAGACCTTAGAAGATGGAAAGATCTCCTCTTAGACAGGCAGAATTAATATTGTCAAAATGGCCATACTTCCAAAAGCATTATACAGATTAAATGCAATTCTTATTAAAAATCCCAATGACATTCTTCATAGAAATAGAAATAGCAATCATGAAATTATTTTGGAAAAATAAGAGACCAATAATAGCCAAAGCAATCCTTAGCAAGAAGAGTGAAGCAAGAGGCATCACAATACCAGAAATTAAACTATATTACACAGCCATAGTAACAAAAATAGCATGGTATTGGCACCAAAACTGACATGCAGACCAATGGTACAGAATAGAAGGCCCAGAGTCAAACTCATATAAATATAGCTATTTCATACTAGATGAAGGTGCCAAAAATATTCATTGGAGAAAAGATAGCCTCTTCAACAAATGGTGCTAGAAAAACTAGAAATCTATATAAAACAAAATGAAATTAAACCTCTATCTCTCATCTTGCACAAAACTCAACTCAAAGTGGATCAAAGACTTAGGCACCAAAACAGAGACCTTACATCGAGTAGAAGAAAAAGTAGGCCCAAATCTTCACCGTGTCAGCTTAGGTACTGAATACCTTAACAAGACTTCTAACACACAAGAAGTAAAATCACAAATCAACAAATGTGAAAAGATACTTCACAAAAGAAATACAATCGATCAACAAATATATGAAAAAACGTTCAACATCTCTAGCAATTAGAGCAATCCAAATGAAAACTACTCTAAGATTTCATCTCACTCCAGTCAGAATGGCAATTATCAAGAATATAAGTGACAATAAATTTTGGTGAGGTTGTGGGGGAAAAGTAAACTCATACATTGCTGGTAGGACAGCAAGTTGATGCAACCACTTTGGAAAGCAGTATGGCAATTCCTCAGAAAACCTGAGATGGAACCACCATTTGACCCAGCTATACCACTGCTCAGTTTATACCCAAAGGACTTAAAATCAGAGTACTACAGTGACCTAGCCAAATCAATGTTTATAGCAGCTCAATTCACAATAGCCAAACTATGGAATCAACCTAGATGCCCTTCAACAGATGAATGGATAAAGAAAATGTAGTATATAAACACAATGGAATATTACTCAGCCTTAAAGAAGAATGAGATTATGGCATTTGCAGGTAAATGGATGGAACTGGAGAATATCATGCTAAGAAAAATAAGCCTAACCCCAAAAACCAAAGGCCAAATTTTTTTTTCTGATGTGCAGATGCTAATTCACAATACGGGTGGGGGACTTAGGGAAAAATAGAGGTACTTGGAATTAGGCAGAGGTGAATGAAGGGAAGGGTGGGAATATGGGGTTAGGAAAGATAGTAGAATGAATTGGACATTATTGCTCTATGTACATATATGATTACATGATTGGTATGATTCCATATCATGTGCAACCAGAAGAATGAGAAGTTATACTCCATATATGTATGCTATGTCAAAATGCATTCTACAATCATGTATATCTAATTAGAACAAATAAAAAAATCTAGTATGTAAACCTAGCACCCCTTTCTTAAAAAACTCAAACTCATTTATGTCTGCTAAGAATTTCTAATGATGTAATTATTGAGTAGACAGTATAAACTTTATATCTTTAAAACACAAATAGATGACATATGAAAGAAATCCAAGTCATTCAATTAAAAAAAAGAATTTATAGGAAGGGCAGGCAATTTTTTAAAAATAATATAAAATAGAACTTATACCAATGAAAAATCTTGCAAGCTCTTCTGATTTCCATTTCCAATAATTGCAAACAAAAGTCAGATCAACCTCACAAGAACAGCTATTTAAACTGGAAAAATATATGTTTAAATCTTCTTGGTGATATTTGAAGATGAAAGACAGAGACAGATGATTTTGAAAAGAGTATCTGGGTAGTAGGGAATGCAAAAGGGAGAAGACCTCTGCATTTGGAGCCACTTTTCTCTGATGTGCAGTGCTCATGCCACATGAGGCTACTGAGAGAATCAAGAGCTTAGAATTTTTAAACAGATTCATGGGGCCTAGGAAACAAAAAGTGAAGTTAAATGGAGTTTACTGTCTGCCCAGAACAGGGTTCATGGTAGACACCTTGGACTTTCTTTTGGAACCACAAGAATATCCACTAGGAAAGAACTGTATGAAAAGATAAGCCTTTAGAAGAACTAAAGTCAAGCCTTGATTGAATTAAGGTTATCTGGAATTTCTAGCTATCTGCCAGAAGAAAATATAAATCCTCTCTAGTGGAAAAAAAATAATCATACCTAAGTATCTCCACTACTGTGTATGAAACATGCAGTCTACATTTTAAAAGTACACCAGATAACAAGGAGGCAACTCAGCATGATTGTAATCAGAAGGGAAAAAAAGATAATAGAAACAGATAACAGAATATAAGTAAGAGTTATTAGAAACAAATTTTAATATATATTTTTATGGCATTGAGGAATGGTCCCAGGGGGCTCTACTACTGAGCTACATCCCCGGTCCTTTTTTTTGTTTTGTTTTTTAATTTTGAGGCAGGGTCTTGCTAAGTTTCTGAGGCTCAACTTGAACTTGTGATCCTCCTGCCTCGGCCTCCAGAGTCACTGGGATTACAGGTTGTACCACCACACTCAGCAAATCTTAATATAGATATATCAGAAGGAAACATAAAAAATGAAGTTTAGAGAGATAAAAGGAAGGAACAATAAAGAAAATTACATAGGAGAGACATAGGGCATAGAGAGAAAAGTTCCAACAAATGCATAATTGGAGTCCCAGAAGAAGAGGAAAGGAAAATGGGATAGAAAATAGTTGAAGATAGTATAACTATGGATTTTTCCAAAACCAGCAGAAGAAATTAAGTCACAGATTCAGTTAGCATTAAGAATCCAAGAAAAATAAATAAAAAGAAAAATACACATTCTCATGTAAATTTGAAATGAATGAAGAACAAAGGAAACTTAAAATATAAAATCATCCACAAGGAAGGAAAAAGGACTACTTTGATAGGGAACACAGTAAAGTCATCAGTGACTTTTCCATTAAAACAATGAAGCCAAAAGACGCTGAAATGTATCTTCAAGGATCTGTCATTAGAGACCCACTGACATTGCTGGCAGATTCCACTAGGAAATATCAAAGTGATAATGGTTACATACAAGTAGGAAGAAAGTCATAGTGATTGGAAAAATGAATGAAAGGGCTTCTGGAGACTGAAAAAAAATATGTTTTTTGTCCTAGGTGATGTTGCTTTCTAATAATTCATGAAGATTGACCCCTGTGGTTGTTCATTTTGTGTGGATGAGTTAAACAGAAAATTAATGAACTGCATATGAATATGGCATAATGAATGCCACTATTATGTATAATTACAATGCACCAATGGGAAAAAAAGAAATTAATGAACTGGATACACATATGAATAACCTAATCCAGAAAGCAGCAGTGAAAATAAAGAAACAGACACAATGGCAGGAAGGTTCAGATGCACAGAGGAAAGAAAGTTGAACAGCTACTAGAAACAGAGAATTGAGAGAATGAAGAAGGTACAGTGTTCGAAGAGGGAATGGCTGAGAAAAAGATTGATGAGAAGCCAGAAGCCTCTCTAAAATGCTGGGAGAAAATAACAGTCAACCCAGAATTTTATGCCATGCCAATTTACCCTTCAAAGAAAGAATGAAATAAAGACATTTGCATTCATTCATTTGCACATTTCATTGTTGTTGCTGTTCAACATTGGCTACTGAACACTTACACTGTCTAGACACAGGGAACAGTATTCTTGAAAGCAAATAAAATCCCCACTTGTACAGTTCCAGAGATCAGAGTCTGAAATGAAGCTCAGGGACCTAAAATAAGAGTGTCTGCAGGGCTGGCTTCATCTCAAGTCTCTAGAGGGAATCCGTTCTTGACCTCTCCAACTTTTAGAGGCAATTGGCATTTATTGCCTATGGCCATATCACTCCACTCTGTTTGCTTCAGTAAACACATTGTTTTCTCTCTGATTCCTTCTGCATCTTTTTTTATAAGGACACTTGTGACTTCACTGACACTCAGACAATCAAGAATAATCTCCCAATTGTGGATAATTTTAACATAATCATATCTGCAAAATCACATTTGTCATAGTTGGAAACACACACATGTTCTGAGGAGTAGGGTATGGATTGTGTTTGGAAATCATTATTTAGCCTACCACAATATGTATGCCTTTCTGTTACATTTTGTCTTGGGGTGAAATTATTAGATTATAAGATATTCATTATATTCAGCATTAGTTGATAATGTCAAACTGTGTCTCTAAATTGTACCTACTTATCCTTCTGCCAGCAGTGTTTAAGATACTCATCCACACTTGAGGCTGTCAATCTTAGTTTTAGCTATTCTGGTGGATTTGATTGCTGACAAAGACTATAATCAATATACTACCAAAAGCCCTTTGCAGAAAGAACTACTAATAAATCCATTTTGTAATGAAGGAAATGGAACCAAGAAAGAAAAGGTAAATAAAGATGAAATTCAAAGGGAAAAAAGTGTCAAAGCCTTGCTAAGTTTGTGACTAGTCTGGGGAGTAAATATAGTACAATGAATTTTAGAAATCAAGTCAGTGGGAAAGTTACCAAGATTCTTACATCATTAAAGAGGAGAGCAGCTAAAAATTCTAAGAGAAAGGAAGAGGGAGAAACTCAGTTTGCCAGTAAAGAAGAGGTAAAGGATATTTCAGGAAAGTGCACCATTCTGTGCAAATAGACAAGCCCCGAAGGAGTCTGGCATGTTTCTAGAAGGATAACAGTGTGCATGCTACTGAATCCCAACCTTCATTAAAGATGCCAAAGAAGATTAGGCTGCACCTGGGGCAGTAATTTGGGGGAAATATTGTTTATGGGCATTTCAGAAGATTTATAGGAGTATGATTCATTTTATTTTTTATCAATGAATATCCATTAACATGTTATAATACATAAAACATTTTAAATGTTTTAAAAAACAGAACTGTCAGGACTTAAATTTTATTTTCATACAATTATGTTTCTTAATATAAATATCTTGTAGAAATGAATCAGCAAAACAGATAACTATTGTAATGATCAATGTATATAGTTGCAATTTAATGTTTTACCTAAGCACTGTAATATGTACATATGTCAGTACCAAAACTAATGGCATTGTGCCCAAGCCAAGGCGACTTATAAAGCGGTTTGCTAGTGGTTGTGGAGTAAAAGGAAAGGGTATCAGATATTAGAGGCAAAGAATCTTTGGGAATCAAATAGTGCTGGTGGTTGATTCCTCCTGTACTACATACCACACACACACATAATTCCTTTTGCTTGTGTGTTGTTGAACAAATATCATCAGGGGAAATTAAAACAATTTGGCTTTAGAGAATGATTTCATGCTTCCTGTTGAGAGTATTTCTTGTTTGTTTAAGATGTCGACATCTCAAATTTCTGAAACCAATCCCATAAGTAATTAGCAATACTTTAAGGACTTCTAAACGTGTACTTTCATTTCATGTTGTTTTTTCTACCAAATTATGCAGAAGAAAGCAACTAAAGATAGAAGTAAAATGTGTCAGGCCTCTGTATGGCTATTATGGCTTTTCATGGTATAGTTATAGACCTAAATCTCAATCCTGTCTTTAGTTTTGTAGAACCTCTGAATCTTTCTTTCTTCCATGTTGCTATCTGTTCTAGAATGTATCATTTGCTAGAAAGAGCAGTGTCTTATTTTGCTAGGAACACAGATGTACCTCTGTCTTCTCTCATCTACAATAATGAAAAACACCAGTAAGCAATTATTTTGTGAATGGATTTTACAGAATGAGAACTCATGCTGCAAAACTAAGTCAATCTTTCTGTTGACAACAAACATCACCCAAAATGCCCCCTCACCTGCCAGGATAAGTATGATAACAAAAATAAGATTTTGGAAAAACAATGTATTTAACCCACTTCTAAACCTGTGTTCAATTACAGCAAAATCACAGATTTTTATAGGGAAAATCCATTATATTTTAATATGTTGCAGTATGTAACAATCTAGAACATTGTACTGATACAGTATTTTAAAGAGGCAATCTTCTTATGAAAGTAGTTTCTACCTCAGGAAAATCAATTGGAAATTTCTACCAACTTATGAAAACTTATACATACCTTAATTAAGGGGTATGTCATTACTGACCTTCTGTTTGCTGTCTGACTCATTATTTATTAAAGAATACTTAAAGATGTAAAATAAGCTTTATTATTTATTGAAGTAAATAGTCAAAAGTTAAAAAAAAAGTTTTCTATTATCTGTGAGGTTCAATCTAAACTCTAAGTTATCTATCAATCAGAAAGATCAAAAGTTCTCAAGACATTATTACTTATTAAATGAATAGTCTATTTATTCAACTACTGTATCACCACCACCTCCAAGAAAATCAACAGATAAATGACCTTCCTCACTTGAGCACACCATATCTGGGAGACATTTCTCTTCTTATAGTCAAATTTAGTCTATCTGCACTATTTCTCTGGCTGATGGAAAAAAAATTACCAAAAACTTGGTGGCTTAAAACAACAGATATTTATTTATTCTCTCCTTGTATCTTTCAGCTTCAGGTACCTCCAGGTATTCTTTGGCTTGAGGCCATATCACATCACCTTCTTATCTTCTGTATGTCTCAGCTGTGTGTGTCTATCTTCAAGCTGTCTCTGCCTCACTAAGGATACTGTGTTTAGGGTCCACCCAGATAATCCAGGATAAACATATTTTCCAAAGAGTCTTAAATTTGCCACATCTGTTATCACAATAGGAAATATTCACAGATTCCAGGATTTTTAAATGGATATCTTTGGGGGTTATTTTTCAGCCTGCACACCATCTGTCTGTTTTGTTTCATACCTTTCTCCCATGCCTGAAATTTTCTCTTTCTCATTTTCTCCCCTCTTCCTGACACCTTCTTCCTTTCCCTTGAATCTTTGATTATTCTTCCTTCAATGGTTCTGTCTCCCCATCATAGAATCATGTGATATTAGTTTTCAAGGGATGCCATAACAAAGTACCATAGATTAAGTAGCTTAAATAACAGAAATGTATTTTCTTATGATGCTAGAAGCTAGAGTCCAAGATTGAGGTATTTGGTTGAACTGGTGTTTTCTGAGGCTTCTCTCCTTGGCTTCTAGATGACCAGCTTCTCTCTGTACCTTCACATGGCTTTCCCTCTGTAAATGACCATGTTGTAATCTCTTCTTTTTAAAAGGACACCAGGCATATTGGTCTAGGGCCCACCCTAATGACCTCATTTTACCTTGATTACCTTTATAAAGACCCTATTTTCAAATACACTCACATTCTGGAGTACTGGGGATTAGTTCAACACACAAATTTTCAAAGGATATCATTCAGCCCATAATTCTTCATACCATTATTTCCCATTCTAAAAAGAAAAGAAAATACTTCCATCTAATGAACCACCACTTCAGTTATCAGCCATATCAAACATTTACTTCTCATCAAATATTCTATGCTCCTTCACATTTTTCAGCTCTCTTGCTACAGGGTGGAGCCTTGGAACTAATTTGGGGGGAAACTATATTACACTTCTAAAGCAAGAGCAGGGGCTTATATTATGACACTTTGAATACAAAAAAAGAACATAATTTTGTTTTGCAATAACAGTCTCATACTACTGGCAACAAATTGATCATGCTTTTCACAAAAAAAGTTTATATAATATTCTCAGTCGTACTTTATTCTCATTGTCTCAACTTTTATTAATGCAGACTATAAGAAACAGCTTTACATGTCAATTATTAAATTTACTATAAATATTATTTAGTATACCTACAAAAAAATTGCTTCCCCTGAGGATTCCTTTTAATCTTTTGGTGAATGATAATGTATTACTTGATATATTTGGATGGTTGGTTTTTGCTTTTATTTATTTGCTCTATCTATATCTACATTTGGTATGCAAGTTTTACAACTATAATATAACCCAATGAAGACAAAAACTAGAGCTTAGTTATTTATACATGTCCTATTCCTAGAACAGGTGCTCAATAAGCATTTATTAAATAATGAATGAGCCAACTTTGTAGTCCAAATATTTTCATTACTAATTTTTCTCAAATTTGAATTTCCTTTTTTTATATTTCTCTGCACCTGCTTATTTTCTATTTGTGCTTTGTGGAGTAATTAGTTGTTTACCAAAATTTTTGGAAAAATTTTCTCTAAATAATAAGGGTACATTCTGAAAATATTTCTAATAAACATGTAGTTGAATGAATTACTTCAGTTGGTGTATAAAATTTTGAAACTATTTGAATGATGCAATACATGGGACAGCCCTAGCAAGAGACCTTCTGCCTTTATCTTAAAACAAATCATCAGTCATTACAGAAAAAGTTCAAGCCATAGTTTTCCAACTATATAAAACCTGTGGATGGGCTGGGGATAGCTCAGTTGGTAGAGTGCTTGCCTCAAATGCACAAGGCCCTGGGTTCAATCCGCAGCATCCAAAAAAAAAAAAAAAAAAACTCTAGTGTCTTCAAATTCTTTTAGTAGATATTTTAGTCAGCCAGAATAACCAACAAGAACAACTTAGATGAGAAAAAGCTTATTTGAGCCTCATAGCTTCAGAGGTCTCAGTTGATAGCCAAGTCCATTGTTCTGGGTCCAAGGAGAGGCAGAACATCATGGGGGAAGCACCCAGCTGAGGAAAGTTGCTCACCTCATGACAGTAAGGAAATGGTATGGGTAGAAGGAAGATCAACACTTTCAGACCACACCCCAGTGATCCACTTTCTCCAGCCACATCCCACCTGCCCTCAGTTACCACCCAATAAATTAGTTCAAAGTAGATCCTACTTTGAATGGACTGATTAGGTTACAGCTTTCACAATTCAATTATTTCATGTCAAATATTCCTGTTTTAAGAGGAACTTAGTAGGGACATCTCTCTTCCAAACCATAATAGAAAGTCTATGAAGTCAAAACTATTTTAAAAATAATGCTAAGACATTCTTTGGCTTTTACTCTCTAAGTTTCTCATGAGTATAAAGTTTTCCAGAGGCTACATGATGCATGATATCGCAGGTTAAATGAAGCAAACTTCAGTCTCCAATAAGCCAACTATTAAAAATATTTGCAAAAACATAAAATAATGCCACTCTTCTCATTTAAATTTTTGTTCTAGAATAAAATTGTATTCTAATTTTTGTAAAAACTTAATGCAGTAAACATATACTATTGTCATTTTCAACAACTATTTCAAGTTTTTCAGTTTTAATTTTAACATGATAAATATTTATAAATATAACTCATGTAAATAAGAGCTCTTTGTGAGGTCCTCATAATGTTTATGATTGCAAGTTTCCTGAGACCAGAAAGTGAGAACCACTGGGTTAAAAGAAGGGACTTCTTCCTCTATGTTGTATAGAAACAAAAGCAAAAACTAAACACTTTCCTTTTCACTACTCCACTGGATCACTAATCACAGGGTACACAAGGGTCATCACCTTAAAACACACAAAAAAATTTAATAGAATGAGAATAATCTGAGTGGTGGCTGCCCAGATAGACAATCTGGATTTATGGACACAGTCCTCAGGTATGTTTTTTTTTTTTACTTCTTTAATGGTTGAGATATGTAGAAGGTCCCCCAATAAGTTCCTGTGATAGACAATACAGCATGTTCAAAGATGAAATGATTAGATTATAAGAGCTGTGACCTAACCAATGGATTAATTCACTTGGTGGATTAATAATTTGAATGAATTACTGGATGGTAACAGTAGTCAGGTAGGTCATGACTGGCAGAAGTAGGTCACTGGGGGCATGCCTGAGATTATAGCTTGTCCCTTGGTCCCTTGTCCTCCTGCCATGTTCGCTGCCTCCCTCCCTCTCTCTCTCTCTCTCTCTCTCTTTCTCTCTCTCTCCCTCTCGCTCCCTCCCTCCCTCCCTCCCTCCCTCTCTCTTTTTCTGCTTTGCTTCCTGGCTACCATGAACTTAGAAGTTTTTTTCTGCTGCTCCCTTTCACAATGATGTTCTGCCTCACCTCAGCTCCAGAACAATGGAGTTGGCTGATCATGAACTAAACCTCTGAAACTGTGACTCCAAAATAAACATTTCCTCCTCTAAGTTGTTCTTTCTTGTCAGGCAGTTTGGTCATAGCAACGAAAATTTGACTAACACAAAGTCCATCCTACTTCTATCCCAAATCCAAACCAGTTATCTTCTCTCAATTCCTAGCTTTTGAGAAAAGAGGATATCTGTTTGACTTTCCTAGAATTACTGCTCATCCAAAGACATTCCTAAAATACTTCATCCATGACTAGGCAATGACCATCTGTGACCATCAATGACCACTGCCCAGAGATCTCTCTACATGAAGCCATTTCTCAGAGGCATAGCCTCTGGAATAGCAAATATATCTCATAGCAAGTGCCAACTCTGATGTATTGTTAGCAGCTGGCTAGAACATTATTTGAGAAGGATTCTGAAGCTGTTTCCTGGCTTAGCAAGACAAATGCCATAATTGATTAGTGGTCTATGCAGAGTACTCCCACAAAGAGTGTTAACTTTCATGCTGCCCCTGTGAAATCAATTGGTACTGCTATGGTCAAAAAGATGCAGAGTAAGTCAATAAATGTCCAGTCCATGTAAAAATTACATAGAAATACAACTACTAATCTGATGTATAAGAACAGGTATCAGCAAGAATATCTCCCTCATAAACATATTTGAGCTGCCTAAAATACAAAGCATACATTTTATGATTCTAAGAAACAAACGCATAAGAATATAAGAATTGCTTTGAAAGTTTGAAATAGCAAGCCCTGTGCATCTGTGTTTCTATAGGTACTTTTACCTTTCATATGAACTAGGATAAATGCCAACTACCCCTAATGTTGTCACTTTTAGGAACTTGACTAGACTTTTCTTTCAGAAACAATCTTCTTAGAATGGAATATAGGCAGGTGAATTTTAGAAATGCCAACTGTGTCTCTTGATAACTTCCAGATGTTGTCACTGCTGCTGCTGCTATACTACATCATCTGATACAAGTTCTCAATTTCTATACAATATATGATCTTGTTATTGTAATTAATAACTAATGCATAGAGGGAAAAGAGGAGAGAGGAGAGAAAGTGGAGGAGGAGGGAATGAAGAAAGAGGAGCAAGAGATAAAGAAGGAGGACACAGTTTTTTCTAAAGACTTGTGAGAGTCTGAATTTTACCTTGCTTGGCAGGAAGCATGGATAGTACCTATTTTTTTTAGGATGTTCCTATTAACTCTGCAATGACATACTGCACCAGCAGTGATACAAGATGGCAATATATTCCGTTAAATCATATTCTGTTGATAAATTAGAAGAATTTTCAGTTCCTGAAAAAGGGACCCAAGCACTGATAAGAACACTAACTTGTTCCTTTGTGAATTTTTGTTTTTGTCATTTTGCCTAAGAGTTATACCATGGAGAATATACACAAGAAAGCAAGTGATGCCCGGAGCTAATAAATCTGGCTCTAGATACAACATCGTGAAGGAATTTTTTTTTTAAAAGAAAAGACTAATATAGAATTTGTTCCCTTGGAAACAAAAGAATGCTTAGTGATTTTGGGAGTGGGGAAGCATATTTACAGCACAAATTTCACAAATATGTAGCTCTAAAATGAAATGTGGCAATATAATCACAACTTTAGCCAGGAATAAGTAGACACAGAAATATAACAAAACTATTTCATAGTTTAAAAAGTATTTACACGCATTTAATTCTGAAAGCCAAACTACAAAACTATAAAATAATACAAACCAAAGTGATGCTGTCATTGCTTTATTAATGAAGGTTGAACGTCACAGTGCGCAGAACCCTGCCCCTCACCCACAGTGAAACCTAAAAGTTTCAAATCAACTTTTAACTCTGGTCTTTAAGACAAGAAAAATGTGAGAGAGTAATAAATGTTTTAAAATAAATTATTAAAAGGATGGCTCTGTAAGGTTTGAGTTAAGAAAATGGTGCTTATTAGGAACAAGCATTAAAAACACATCTTGAAAGATTGAAAATTTGAATTCTTTAAACAAGATGGCGTTGTGTCATTTTCCCCTTGAAAGAAAGGAAAAGTTTGATATTTAAGATAATCATACTCAAAGGTGTATATTACCTCTCTTCTGTATTACCTCTAAATCAGACTGTTAGATGGCTCTACCTCCAATTATTTTAAAATATAGGACTCAAGGTCACTGGCTTATCACAGAAAATATGTCCTTGATTTTATCTTAATAAATCTTATTAGTCACTTGAATAAAAACATAATCACATTTATCAAATTTATAGTGACAGGTGATGGCAGAAATAACTATGTGGAATGCCAGATTTAATTTTTGAAATACTCTCAACTAGTTAGAACTACTTGTTCTCCATGGTATCCCCAGGGCATAGCACAGAGTGTCTCACAGTAGATCTCAAAAACTACTTATTGAAATAATAAGTGAGTGAATGGAAACTAATAAGGTGAAATTTTATCAAATAAAACTCATTTGTTCAGGCACAGAATAGACTAAACCTGGTTTAATATCAATTTAGATAAATATCAGCCAGATACAGTTCATTATCAGCTCAATTTAGGCCGAGTCCAATTAACAGAGGTAAAGTATCTATCAAAATTAATCTCTGTCATTTGCTCTAGTCAGACTATGTGCAAAATACTAAATTCCATTTGTACATCACTTTTCTAATCTGACACTGGCAAACTAACATTCAACTACTCTCTCCCAATTGGGTACCCCAGAATTAAGAGGTCTGAAAATCTTTTTAGGAGATATAATTAAAGTATCCAAGATTTTTAACTTGGAAAAAGAAAATAGGAGAGACTCGATTCAAATATCTGGAGAGCTGTCACAGGAAAGATAAATTACAATCATTCTGTATCGCCCCCAAGGAAAGCATACAGAAGAGACAGAGAAGCAGATCTTGCTTTAGTACAAAGAAGAATTTCTAAGTTAGATCTGTCCAAAAATGGATTAGGCCACCTCTTAAAGAAAAGAACATTTCACCACTTTAAGAGTCTAAGCAAATGCTAATCTGCCAGGGGCTTTGCAGAGCAATTATTCCTGTGTTACTTTTGGCCATTAATATGTATGATTTAAAGAGCCTTTACTGGCTTAATATTCTTATTCTATGACTCCTGAGGGTCTTGCTCACTCCCTCTTCAATGTTATCATAATCTCTCTTTTCATGGTTTATCTTCCACCCACTTAATGCCTGATCCAATTCATCATTGTTCTACTTCCAATTATTCTTATTTGTTCATGAGGTAGTCTTTCCGTGATGATTACTTTTATATGTCAGTTTGGGCTAATGAAGCCAGAATTAGACAGGCAGTCAGGGTAGCTGGGTAAATTAAGTCAGGTTGGATCAAGGAGGCCAATTTGGGTCTGGGAAGTTGGAAAGGGATTGAAATGCTAATGCCTTCAGAGCCCTTCCTCCACCCTTATCAAGATAACCTGCCCCTGCTTCAAACTGTTGCTAAAATAACCTGTCCCTGGGATTGTCCCTCTCTACAAGGAGGTGTTAATTAGGTCCCCTGCCTGCCCAGATCACTCCACCTTGTCCATTTGCTTTTCATCTTTTGACTTTCCCACTGGAGCATCTCCTTGACCTAGTCATGTATGCAGGAAAGAGAGAGATAAAGGAAAGAGGGCAGGACAACAAAGGAAGCCTAAGTCCTATAAAAATACAAGACACTCTCACTTCTTGGGATACCAGAATACCAGCTATGGCTCCCTTCTCCCTCCCAGGAGAAGTCTATGTTACCCCTTTTAAAATAAACCCTATTTAAATGCTTGCCTCAACGTGCTTCTCTAATGTTCAAACTTCAACATGTGAAGAAGCAGAACTCATCACCAATAACTGATGGCATCAATAAGACACACAGTATGTAGCAAAATATTATGTCCAGATATGTCAGTAAGGATATTTCCAGAGGGATTAGCATTTGGGTAAGTAACTATGCAGGTTGGCATCACCCAGACCCTTGAGGACCTGAATGAAACAAAAATATGGAAGAAGAATAAATCTGGGACATCTAGCTTCTCCTGCCCTGAGACATATGGACACCTGGTTCTCAAGCTCTGGACTTGGACTAAACTACACCACTGGCTTCCATGGTTCTCCAACGTATATATCATGTAACTTATCAGCCTCCATAATTGCATGAGCCAATTCTCATATCCTCCCCCTCACTCTTTCTCCCTTTATCCCCCTGTCTGTTTCTCTGGAGAACCCAAACTAACTAACATAACTTTTTTGGACTCATATAATCTAATTTCTATTGCAACCATGCCAGGAAAAAAAAAATCCTCTCAAAAGTCACAACCTCTTTGCTATAATCGTCAATGGTCATGAATTTATTATTATTTCCCTTGCTTTGTAGGGGTATTGTTAACTATTCCTTCCTCTATACCTGCTTTTCCAACTACTTTCTTCTTTTTCAATGACACTTTTTCTCTCCTTCCACTCATGAATCATAGTGATTTACTAAGAGACTGATGCTTTCTATGTGTAATTTTTACAGTAGCATTAAGATAATTTTAAAATTCTTGAGCACAATAGAATAATGCCAGCAATGAAATTAACACTGTCTTTATCTTTGTACTTTTTCTAAATGACAAATAGTAAATACTGATTTGTCTGATAATACCTATCTGCAGTTTTGTTTTCCCAGTTAAGTTGGGAAAAGTACTTCAAATTTTAATGTTTTACTATTCCAGTAAACAAGAGTTTCAAATTTTATTTTTGAAAAGTTTAAGTTGGAGGAATTCTATAAGATCACATTTGCTATTATGCCAGTAAAATCATCAATCCACTTACAGATGTCAGAAAATTTTATTATTCTTCACATTTAAAAATATGTCTGACATCTGCACTCCCATGTTTATTGTATCACCATTCACATGTGCCAAGGTATAGAAACACCTAAGTGTGTGTTAACTTTTAAATGGATAAATAAAATAGACTTCTTTCTTTTTTTATTCAGCCACAAAAAAAGAATAAAATATTGTCATTCATGACAGCATGAATGGAACTGGAAGTCATTATGTTAAATGAAATAAACCAGATAATAAAAGACAAGTACTACATGATCTCACTCATACATAGAATATAAAAAGTTGATTTGATACATGAGGAGAATAGTGGTTACCAAAGGCTGGGGATAGGAGGGGGAAGTAGGAATGAAGACAGGTTGATCAATGGGTACTAAGTAATAGGAAAAAGGAGCTCTGGTATTCTATTGCACAATAGGATTCCTATGGATAACAATTGTGTTCCTTACACCTCAAAAGGCCAAAACAAAAGATATTAAATGTTTTCACCATGAATAAATGATGAGAAGATAGATATGTTTAATATGATTTAAATATTATATAATTGAAACATTACATGGTAAACTATTATTATATACAATTTTTATATTTTATGTATCAGTTAAATATTGAAATGAGTCTGAGAATATTACAAATCATGTATACTGGGTTGCTGAAAACATCATGAGTTCATTGCACATCACCTTCATGTCAAAATTCAAGTTAAGTTTGTAGATACAACCATAGCTGTTAGAAAATTTAGTAGGGAGTAGAAGCTCTACTCCCAAATGTACACAAAGCTCATTTTTCAAAGGAATCGCCAATCTTGTATTTAATAGCCGCTTAGATTTTTTACCATTATTCTAGTCATGTACTATATTTCTTACTGTACCATATAATAGTCATGGTCCACATATTACTATTGAGCACTTGAAATGTAGCTAGTGAAACTGAAGTTCTAATTAATCAAAGTATTAAGTTAACTTAAGTTTTAAAGTCTCACATGGCTTATGACTACTACATTTGTCAAAACAAGTGAAGTCCCCAGAAAAATACAACCATAAATTGTCCCTGTGGTCTTCATTTTTGAAGGAATAAATGTAAATGTTAATAATATTAACAGAACACCATAGGACCATAGATGCTAAACTCTTAGATGCTAAACTGACTTATCCCTATAACAAACATTTATAGAATATACCAAGTACTATGTGGAAGTTGTCATAAGGAGCTCAGAGACTATTGAGAGGTGTAATAAAGACGTAAATAAATTATGATATAATTTCATTGCAAGTAGAGACATCTGAAAAAAGAATTTGTGGGACATAGAATAAAGAATAACTGTCCATAAGAATTAAAAGTTTTCATTAAAGAATTTTTTTTTAAAATCTGAGACATTGTTGAAGAATATACCATAAAATAAAATGAGAAGAACAGGAGGTGAGAAAGTAGACAGGCATGCCAGAAAAAACATGAAGTCCTGAAAAGGCTTAGTATATCTTGGACCCACATACTTCCACATGTGGTGTGCAGCTGCAGCAGCAGCAGCAGAAGATGCTCCTGGAAAGTTGACTCCAGGCTGCTTGTGACAGTCTCATGTGGTAAAAGCAAGAAGTTTGGATACCTAGTGGTCCCATAGTACACTGTACTCCCAAAATTGTTAGAAATTTTGCTTTGTTGTTAATTACTAATGCTTTAAAATCATTTGATTTGATTTGATTTATGACTTGTTATGGAGAGACTGTCTTATCCAACAATATACTCTATCACTTCTAATAGAGATTCAGTATTTGTTTAGTTTTGTTTTGTTTTTCTGTTTTGTCCCAGGGATTGAACCCAGGGGTGCTTAACCAGTGAGCCAAATCCCCATTCCTTTTTTATGTTTTATTTTGAGACAGAGTCACTCTGCCTTGCTTAGAGTCTAAGTTGCTGAAGCTGGCTTTGAACTTGCAATCTTCCTGCCTCAGTCTTCTGAGTTGCTGGGATTACAGGGGTGTGCCACCACGCATGGCTCAGAATTTGTTTTATGAATACTATTTATAATTGTTCTGAAGCCTCATGCTCTTGGAACCACACTGCCATCTTCCAAGTTACCCCTTTAACTTCTGGTGTTTGATCTCTTGATCCACCATCAGGTTGCCAGATAGTGTCATTGTTTAGTACTTAACGATAGATTTTATGGCTTGTTCTCTACATTTTAAATGAAGCCAGTAACTTTCATAGACAAATGTATTTGTGGCATTGAATGTGAGTTTTCCAGAATAATATACCTGGAAGGAAAGCAACTGAAAAAAACTCCCCTTTTCCCACTCTATCAACAGGACTTCAAATTTAAAAGGATAATGTATTTTTTTAATGAAGTATAAAAGTAAAATGGCAATAGAAAGGTACTCCAGAGTAAATATCTACTCTTTACTGATCTTAAAGTAGATCTTCAGAGGTTGTCATTGCCATGTACACTTGTTATCTTATTTTTACATTTCTTCATTATTTCATATGGAGTTAATCTTCCTCTGAAGAGAAACAAGAAAGTCTCTAGAATACATGAAAGCAATCTGATAGCATTTATCATATCAAAACGGTCATTTTGTGCAAACAAAACCCAGTAATTACTTTCAGTAGTGTGCCTCCACAGGTTTCTCAAAAGGTAAAAATTGTTCTGAGCCTGTGTAAAAATGAACACGATTCCCTATACAAAGTGGACTGCTCAAAGTTTAATAAACCAGAGAAGGAGAGGCTGCTGATTGCAGGCACAAGCACATCTCCTTCCCCACTCCCTTCCAAAACACACACACACACACACGGAGGACAGACGAAAAACGTGGTTTATTTATCAGTCGGCAGAAATATTAGTAATAATGCAAAGATCTCAAGTAACGCTTTATTGACTCGTTCTTTCTCCGGCAACTCACCCACAGCACCCGAGATCGCACGTGCGCACTAAGGCGCCTAGGAAGGCGAGCACCGCCCCGGCAGGTGGGTGGGGCCGCAGCTCTTTTGGGCTGTCCCTGCTCGCGAATGCGCGTTTGGTATGTGCGTCGTGGGAGGAGTCTCTTGTCCCTTCGCGCGGCCCGTTGCGTCCAGCCGCCTCGCCTCCGGTAACCCTTGGGCTGACGTGTCTGCAGTTACTTCGAGTCTCGGCGACTCAGGCCGTGATGGCGGACGCCTGGGAAGAGATCAGGCGGTTGGCGGCTGACTTTCAGCGGGCGCAGTTTGCCGAGGCCACGCAGAGGTGCCAGATTCTCCCTCTCCATTGTGGAGCCCAAATTAGGCCTTGGGTGGACACGCGTGGAAGTAGAGTTTAGATGCCTGGTCTTGGACGCCGGGCCTTCCAGCCCTCGTCAGCGTTCTCGCTTCTTCTCTTTGCCCTGAGCCTGGATCGCAGTTCTGAGTCCAGGTGTCCGCTGGAAAGCCCTCAGGCTATGATGCCCCCGGGCCACCTATCCTGGGTCCAGCCAGGTGGTGGCACGCCAGTCTCTGCGATGGTCTAGGCTGACAGGGCTGTGATTATTGAGTCTCTCTCTGATCCTCCTCGCCCACCCCTTACCAAATCACATCGGAATCCTTTTACACACTTCCTAACCTAGAAACGAGCTTGAAAGGCGAGACTAACCCCAAATACAATACTCGTCAAATAGCTTGTGATCCTTTATTTTTCTGGGTTTTTTTTTTTTCTTTTTCTTTTTTCTTTTTGTCTACGGTAACAAATCTACAACAGACCCATGAAGCCATCTGTCATTTTTAGGGACGTCAGGCCACTGACATTTTCTACAAACCCACGAACCTTTGGGGGATGTCAGGAACACCTTAACTCTACTTTTCAGTATTATAGAACATACTTACTAATTAATAGAATCCTTTTTATCTGTTGACTATTTCTTACCAGTGACGTTTTATTCTTTCTAGTCTCAAAGGCGGTAGTCCCTTCATGCTATATTTTGTATTTTGTATCACTGAGAGATGCAAAAACAAAAACTAGAGCAAAGTGTGTGGGCACCGAACAGCAGCAGCTATGGTTTTACTAGGCCAGATTCTATCTGCAGACCAAGTACATAAGTGAAGACAGTATGCACTTGGTTTAAAAGGAAGATTTGGGTTAAACAGAAAATTGAAGTAGACTAGGGCAGTTGTTTTTCCTATCTAAATTACATGTCAAAATTTTCTATTTACATTTGAAGATTAAAAGAAGGCCTAAAAGAGAGCAAATTTGAAATCTAGTAAAGTGATATGTATTAATTTAGTAAATGATATCAGTATATGCAAATCTGCTTACCCTCAATAGATGTTTTTTAACTTTTAAACTGGTATTGTTATACTAATGAAAGATAAATATTTTGTGATACAGACATTAGTGACTCTTTACTCAAATGTTTTGGAAACCTGTTAATTTTATGGAATACCAGTATGTTAAGTTTACTCTTAAAATTTTTTCCCCTCAGGTTGTCAGAACGGAACTGCATTGAGATTGTGAATAAACTAATTGCTCAGAAACAACTAGAAGTAGTTCACACACTTGATGGAAAGGAATATATTACTCCAGCCCAAATCAGTAAAGAAATGAGAGATGAGCTACATGTCCGAGGCGGTAAGTAACTTTGTAGTGTTTTATTTTTGTTTCATGGGCCTTTGGAATAAAAAAAGAAAATCTTTAAATTCTAAATACTAAACTATATGGAGGTTATAGAACGCCCTCTCAATTGTTAACTTAGTAATTAAGCTTAATGCTTTTTTCTGGGTTCACGCAAACATGATCATATAATCTAAATGAACTAAGTAATATCACTTTACAAAATAGTATCTTTATTATTTTGATTTGTATGTATTATATGTGAATTCATTGACTATTTCTTTTTATAATTTATTAATTTATTGTATTAACTAGAGTAGGGTACTTAGCTGCCAGTTATCAGGTATTATTTATGAAAGAGGAACACAGATTTTTAAAAAGATCAGAGATTCTCAAAAACCAAGGCTATATTTGCATATTTATATTTTAAAACATTTATTTTGTAAGTAATATAAACTAAGTAACTCAATATTATATAGTGTTTCACCCATCACATTATATGAAATGCTATTATTACAGTTAGCACATAAGACACACACACAGTTTGTCTTTAAAATTTGGAAAAATTACTGCCAAATTGGATACAATTTGATTAAAATATAAGCAATTATGAAAGCGGCTCTTCATTAGATGTTTACAGAATATAACCTTGGTGTTGATTTAGTTTTTTGTATCTTCCTACATAGTGCTAATAAAATATGACCTGTAATTGGGAATATTTAATAGATTTCCTTTTGACAGTAGATAGAAACCTACCTTTCAGGTTCAAATAATTGAAAAAAAATACTATTAAAAATAATTAATTTAGTCGTCAATATCTCTTTGGTCAGAGTAGATAAATTCTGAGTTGGTTGTGAAGGAGTTCAATACCCTCCGTAAGTCTAGTCAACTTGTGTATCAGTGGATGCTCTTATGTAGCCTCATGTAATAAAAATTAAAATTATTGCCTCTGGTTTCAGCCAGGAAGACTTAGCAAATGGTTTACATTTAAAGACATTAATTATTGTGATTATGTGTCTTTTAAAGAAAGACATTATTCAAAACTTAAATCTATGAGAATGTACACTTTTTAGCTGGTTTGTACTTAGACATAATTTAAAATAAATGAATGTCTTTTCTTTCAAGGTCGAGTAAACATTGTTGATCTGCAACAGGTAAATTTTAAATTTTTAAAAATTTTGCCTTGATTTCTTAATTTTTAATCCTGTGAATTTGTTGTGTCTTTAAAAGAATTGACTAATACTGATATTGCATTTTACATGCTTGTGAAAAAATAGTTACATAGCCCTCCCTGATACATTAAATCGAAAAAATTATGACATATTGAATTGATTTAATAGGGTCTTCCTTGGTCAACTTGCTTATTCTTTCCCAAATAAATTCAGTAGTTGCCATTTTATGTAATTTATGGTTTATGTCATTTCAGAAGAAAAGTCAATTGAGTTTCATATTTATTGTCTTTATTATGTGGAAATAATGGAGAAATTATAAGAAGTAGAAGAGATTTTCAAAAAATATAAATACACATGTGGTTGACAAGATACACTACATATAAGAAGCTAAACAATCTTGTGTGAAATGGTGTCTTTGTATGAATATTGTTTATTGCTTAATATAAATTTTTTTAGTATAAAAAATGTGAAAATAGAATTCTTCAAAATTGAACATAAATAAGCAATAAGTCATTTCTTATTTGAAGCTTTTAACAATATTTCAAATAAATTCAAAATTGTCTAGGTAATTTTTTAAAAAGTATAGTCTAAATATATAATTTCAGACTTGACAAACAGCCAGGCATGGTGACACCCAACTGTAATCCCAGCAATTCAAGAGGCTGGCTGAGGCAGGAGGATTATAAGTGTGAGGCCACCCTTGGGCAACTTAGTAAGACCTTGTCTCAAAAAAGGACATGTAGCTAAGTGGTAGAGTAGTACCCCTGAGTTCAATCCCCAGTATTGCCAAAACAAACAAACTTAAGAAACAGTACAAACTTATGCTAGTAGAATTTCTATTTATTTTCCAGGTAATTAATGTGGACCTGATTCATATTGAGAATAGAATTGGTGACATTGTTAAATCAGAGAAGCATGTCCAGCTAGTATTGGGACAATTGATAGATGAGTAAGTACACTATCTAGGAGCACTTTTCTTTCTTTTTCAAATATTGTTCAAATTTAGACCAGTTATAGCCAGTTAGGCATTTTGTTTACAGCTCTTATAGTGCCAATTTTCATTATGAATATCATTCCACTTAAAGGGTAAATGCTTAATTGTGTGAAATACCTAGTTGCAAATAATATAAACTTTGTTGGGGTTTTTTGTTTTGTTTTGTTTTGCTTTGTTCCTATTAAAGCAATGCAAAACTCTCTCTCCCTCTGGAGATCAACTAAATTCTCCCTTGAACCTGTATTCCTTGTTTTACCCCCAAAGTTTCTCATTCTTGAGATAGCCCATATTCTCCCTTGAATGTGCTTCTGCTTTCCTATAAACCTCTATGTCTCTGAAAATAAAAAGCAATAAGAAATGTAACTTTAAAAATTTTTGCAGCCGGGCGCGGTGGCTCACGCTTGTAATCCCAGCACTTAGGGAGGCTGAGACAGGAGGATCGCGAGTTCAAAGCCAGCCTCAGCAATGGCGAGGCACTAAGCAACTCAGTGAGACCCTGTCTCTACATAAAACACAAAATAGGGCTGGGGATGTGGCTCAGTGGTCGAGTGCCCCTGAGTTCAG